>MU748261.1:116201-129732 GCA_026770625.1 Nicotiana glauca | reverse complement strand
TAAAAGAGATGAAATCACATACCTATTAATTAACACACAAACAATCAAAGCAAAACTACACATTTTAAATTACTCAATGACAAAGGACGATAATGCATATATATTTTTTGTAATTTTCTTTTCTAACCACTTTATGGCTAATTAATTCCTATATGCACGTAACACGTATTTTTGTATTTTTAATTAGTGCAAACAAATAAACACACACCTACAAAAGATAACACACAATCCACAAAAATCAAATGCGATACAAAACTATTTTTATACTTTTTTGGGAGTAATTGTCGTGAGAGCAAAAATCACGTGCTCACACTCCTCGTCTTTCTGAATAGTTCACATAGCTAGGGTTTTATTTTCTCTATCCTTTCATCAGTTCGAACTTGACAGTTTTCTACTTTGTGTTTGTGCTCTCAGTAAGTAATTCGTCCTCTTCCACTATGCACTTTCTCTTCCTCTCCTATTTTATGCGTGTGTGTGTGGGTGTGTATGTTTTTTTGGACAAGTGCGGATTCTTTTTCAGTGAGGTCAAGCTTTTTTCAGGACTTGTTAGCTCTTGGGTAGATCTAACAGTATCGGTTAGGGTCAGTGGCTTTGGGCGGTGAGCGAGACGTGCACATGGGAAAAGTGAAGAACAACCCGAGTATGATCAAGGAACAGCAAAAGTTGGACGCGAACGAGCTAGGTGAATGCAATACCGTCGGGTATACCAAGACGATTCCCAGGTTATACTCACAGGAGTTGGTACCTCCTGTTTTCCTGTTTCTCTCTATTGTGTTAGTAAAATTGCAGTCGTTTTAGTTCTTTTTAGTTTATTCATCGTATTAAGGCGTCGATAGTGGCATCTTGTCATATTCTAGTTTGGTATATTGTGTCTGTTAGTGCTTCATCCAAGTCCGCCGGAGTTATAGTGGCTGTAGTCTTGGATGGTCGAGTGAGTTCATGTCCTCGGGGGGTACGGGGATGGGTCAGGAGGTAGGGCGGGGCCTAGGAGGTAGGTTGGGAGGCAATGTAGGTAAAGGGAACAAGGGTGTCCATCGGTTGAGAATTGGGTCATGGAACGTAGGTTCATTGACAGGTAAGTCTATAGAGTTGGCAAAGATCCTCCAGAAGAAGAGGGTCAATATAGCCTGTGTCTAGGGGACAAGGTGGGCAGGGTCGAGTTCGAGAGACGCGGATGTGTATAAACTTTGAAACTCTGGAATCCAGAAGGGTAAGAATGGAGTAGGTATTTTGGTGGATAGGGAGAGAGTTTGTGGTTGAGGTTAGACGAGTGAATGATAGATTGATGATTATTAAGTTGGTGGTTGGACAGTGCATCCTAAATGTCGTTAGTGCCTATGCACCACATACGGGCCTAAATGAGGAGGTTAAACGACGCTTTTGGGAGAGGTTGAATGAGATTATACGTCATTTACCACATACTGAGAAGTTATTCATATGAGGGAATTTCAATGGCCATATTGGGTCGACCACAGGTATGTATAACGAAGTGCATGGAGACTTCGGTTTTGGGGAGAGGAACGGAGGAGGAACCTCGTTACTGGACGTCGCTAAGGATTTTGGGTTGGTGGTTGCTAACTCTTGCTTTCCAAAGAGGGAGAAGCATTTGGTTACTTTTCAAAATGTGGTGGCGAAGACTCAGATTGACTATCTCCTCCTCAGGAGGCGTGACAGAGGGTTGTGCAAGGATTGCAAGGTGATTCCAAGTGAGATACTCATGACACGACATAGGCTTTTGGTGATGGACATTGGTATTATGGTAAAGAGGAGGAAAATGTATGCTCGAGGAAGACTGAGAATCAGGTGGGGAGTTTAACTAAGGACAAAGCCCAAGAGTTGGATGGGCGGTTGTCGGCTATGGGAGCTTGGAGGAGCAGTGGTGACGCGAAAACTATATGGTCTACAATAGTAAACTATATAAGAGAGGTTACAATAGAGGTGTTAGGGGTCTCGACGGGTGTCTCGGGCAGGCAAAAAGGAGACTGGTGGTGGAATAAAGTGGTACAAGGTAAAGTGGAAGGGAAAAAGGAGGTGTACTGGACGTTAGTGGGGAGCATAGGTGAGGAGGAGAGGTGAGCGTGCATGGAGAGGCATAAAATTGCTAGGAAGTAAGCGAAGTTGGTGGTCACGGAGGCTAAGACTGCAGCTTATAGTCATATGTACGAGGAACTAGGAGAAAAGGAGGGGAGAAGAAGTTATTTAGGCTGGCCAAGATGAGAGAGAGGAAAGCTCGAGATTTAGACCGAGTGAAATGCATCAAGGACGTTGATGGTAGAGTATTGATGGAAGATTCCCAGATTAAGAGGAGTTGGTAGACTTACTTTCAAAAACTTCTTAATGAAGTAGGGGATCGGGATATTGTGCTCGATGAATTGGAGCATTCCGAGAGTCACAGTGACTCTGGGTACTGCAGGCGCAACAAGGTTGAGGATGTCGGGGAGCTATGAGTAAGATGAGTAGGGGCAAAGCAACCGGTCATGACGAGATTTCGGTAGAATTTTGGAAGTGTGTGGGGAAAGCAGGTTTGGAGTGGTTGACTAGGTTGTTAAATGTTATTTTTAAGGCACAGAGGATGCCGAGTGAGTGGAGGTGGAGTATGGTGGTCCCACTGTAAAAGAACAAGGGTGATATCCAGAGTTGTAAAAATTATAGAGGTATCAAATTACTGAGTCATACTATGAAAGTATGGGAGATGGTGGTTGAAGCAAGGTTGAGTATGATAGTGTCTATTTCTGACAATCAATTTGGTTTTATGCCGGATCGTTCTACTACAGAAGCTATACACCTTGTTAGGAGGTTGGTTGAACAATACAAAGATAGGAAGAAAGACCTGCACATGGTGTTTATTGACCTAGAAAAAGCATATGACACGGTTACTAGAGAAGTTCTCTAGAGAAGCTTAAAGGCAAAAAGGCATGTCGGTTCCCTACATTATGGTGATTAAGTACATGTATGATGGGGCAAAGACTCGGGTTAGGACAGTGGGAGGCGACTCTGAGGATTTTCCAGTTGTTATGGGGTTACACCAAGGTTTTGCGCTCAGTCCATTCCTATTCACCCTGGTGATGGACGCGTTAACATATCACATTCAAGGGGATGTGCCATGGTGCATGCTATTCGCCGATGACATAGTTATGATAGATGAGTCGCAAACCTGTGTTAATGAGAGGCTAGAGGTTTGGAGACAAGCTCTTGAATCTAAGGGTTTCAAGCTTAGCAGGACAAAGACGAAATACCTGGAGTGTAAGTTCAGCACTGAGCAGAGGGAAGTAGGCGTGGATGTGAGGCTTGAATCACAGGTCATTCCGAGTAGAGGCAGCTTCAAGTACTTGGGTCGGTTATCCAGGGGGAAGGGAGATCAACGAGGATATTACACACCATATCGGGGTAGGATGGATGAAGTGGAGGTTAGCATCTGGAGTATTGTGTGACAAGAGAATGCCACTAATACTCAAAGGTAGGTTCTATAAAGCGGTGGTTAGATCGGCCATGATGTATGGGGCTGAGTGTTGGCCGGTTAAGAAATCACATATCCAGAAGATGAAGGTAGCAGAAATGAGGATGTTGAGGTAGATGTGAGGGTATATTAGGATGGATAAGATTAGGAATGATGATATTCAGGAGAAGGTATGTGTGGCTCCCATTGATGACAAGATGCGGGAAGCAAGGCTCAGGTGGTTCGGGCATGTTCAGAGGAGAAGCCCAGATGCTCCGGTAAGGAGGTGCCAATGGCTGGTTGTGGAGGGCACGAGAAGAGGTAGATAGCGACCTAAGAAGTATTGGGGGGAGGTGATTAGGCAGGATATGGTGAGGCTTCAGATTTCCGAGGACATGGCACTTGATAGGAACATGTGGAGGTCGAGTACTAAGGTTGTAGGTTAAGAGGTAGTTGAGTCTTGTCTTATGGCATAACTTTGTGAGACTAGTTTGGTAGGGATACTTTTTTGCTTTTGCTTTGTATCATTCTTCTTGATTTCACGTTATTCTTATTTTTCACATTATTTTTGTGGTGTTACTAATATTGTCTTCTTTTGTCTTTTTGTCTTCTTGAGCCAAGGGTCTTTCGGAAGCCTCTCTACTCTTTCGGGATAGGGGTAAGGTATGTGTATACACTACCCTCCCCAGACTCCACTAGTGGGATTTCACTGGGTTGTTGTTTTTATTTTTTTTTTGGAAATTTTCCTTTTGGAATGAACTTTCTAAAATAAACCTATAGGGACATGAACTTTTTTTTGTGTGACTCTAACTTGATTCCAAAAGAGGGAAGGTCAAAGAAATTAGTACAAGCTCAAAAGGGTATCAAATGGTATAAGTATTTGGGTAGCTGAAAGAGGGTCTCCCAATCCCTGAAAATGCCAGGTACAACACATGCAACTTGAAATGAAAATTGAAGATCATGCAAAATATTTCTTTTGCAGCTCCAGCATTGATATCACTGATAATGCCTTCCACTTTCCTTTAGCGCCTTGTCAAGTACAAAACCCTTGTTGGGTGATTCCCTCTTCACAATGGATATCTCCGTCAATTCGGAGAAAACTTCCTTGACTTTATCTTGTAACTTGAGATGCACTTGAACTCAAAGTTGCTTGCTTCAAATCGTCGGGGATGCACTCTCCCTTAATGAATTCTTGTCACCCTATGAACTTCCCAAATTATCTGCCCCAGTTTCACACAGTTCGGGCTTCAAATGATCTCAAAATATCCAAATCTATACTTATTTCCCTCAAGTGCCCCTATCATCTTCAAAATTGTCTCATTGCTTCATGATTAAACTAAATTGTAAGACCAGGCCTAGAATTATGCGTGCATGTCATATCACTAGAGCCATCAAGAAAAGAACTATAAACGGAGAAGCAAACTAAACAAAAAAAATGACTAGAAATAAGAGAAGACAGGAAATTGCATTAGATAGACGGTGAAACGGTTCAAACAACATAACAAGCAAACTAAATTGGGGTTACAACCCTGGAATAAACCTAGACAACAGTAAACGAGATACTACAACTAAACAAACTAGGCAAAATAAAAGGATAGGAGGGTTTGAGTCACAAGACAATATCTGGATTACAACCCTAAAAATAACCCGGATAACATAAATGACAACAAAATAAACCACCAAAACTCCTCCCTGACTAGCCAAGAAAGAAGCGTCTTTCCAATTACCTAGCTCGACATCTTAGCCACTGAGTTCCAGATACTAAGACCACTATCAATTTCAATATCATTAACTTCACCAAATGGTTCATTGGCTCCTTCCACCAAACCTTCGTCATTGCAAATCATCCCAACAATCTCTACATTGTCATGTACCTGTAGAGGATTATGTGTGACACTTGGGGTATTATTGCCTTGGACCACAATTATTCCTTCTTGAATCATTCTTTCTATTTCCCTTTTCAAAGCATGATAATCTTCAATACTATGCCCTTGGAAATTAGAGTGGTACATGTATCGTACATTAGGATCAAAACCTTTTGCATATGGATCCGGCGTATAGCCGAGGAGCGGCTCAATCAGGCCAGAATGTCTTAACTTTTCAAACAAGTTTGTGTAGTATTCTCCGATAGGCGTGAAATTACTTCTTTGCCTTTGTTTCCCTCTATGCCCTAATTTTCTAGGGTTGTTGGACGCTCGAAAATGCTATGAAGGCAAAAGTGCATTATACGGCTTTGGCGCTCGCCATTAGGAATGACTTAGTGGTTTAACAGATGGCCGGATGTTGTTTGAAGGATAATACTGGGGTGGAATATGTGGAGCTTGAGGATATTCATGGGGTCAGTATTGAGGCTGAAAGCGTTTAGCAGGAATGCCTACTGGATCCCGTCGTTGGCGGGACTCAGCAACATCTTTTCTATCAATGGGAGGACTGTCCCAAGCAACTTGTTCGTTTCATTTGAGCAAAAATTCCCTAAAACTTTCCTTGGGTTTTTTTTCCATCTGAGATAGGGAGGAGCGGTGCGGTACAGTGTCTATATTTTACTCAAAGTGTCGCACACAATCTTGAGCCATGTCATCCCATGTATTCCACTTATCGACATCTTGACGAGTATTCCATTCCAAAGTTGCCCCAGTCAGGCTCTCACTGAAATACGCCATCAACAACTCATCTTTCCCACTAACACTTTTCATTTCACTGCAATAACCCCTCAGATGGGCTACTGGATCTCCAACCCCATTATACAAGTTAAACTTTGGCATCTTAAGCCCTTTCAGATTTCTGGATAACTCATTTTGCGCCACTATCTTAGAAGGCTCTGTAGTCTCACCGGGAGGCTCAAAATGAGGAGCGTAAGAGTATGGATCCGAGCCCTTGAAAATTGGTTCTGGAGCATAGTGTTGGGCATTGGGAATTTTGAACACAGTATCGCGAGAGGATCGAGAAAAGGTAGCGGGTGGATGAGCTACAAAAACATGAGTGGTCAAAGGAGCTGGATGTGAGGTGGTTCTGGGGGTGGAGTGTGAAAAAGTTATAGGGAGATATCAGTAGCAGTGGGAGTCTGGATTTGTGACAGTGGCGGAACGGTGACAAGTCTTTCAGGCTAGCTAGTGGGAACTGATGGTGGAGGACGCCCACTAATCCAGGCTTGGTATATTTCAGTCATCTGCCCGTTCAACCTTAAGACCTCTTCTCTCAACTCGGATTCTGATTCAACAATTCACTTAAACGGATCAAGAACCCCAGTGTGCAAGTCTTTGCTAGTCATGGCTACCTTGCTCTTTGATCTCGTATTGTATGGATGAGTTACTTAAAACCACAAACCAACCACCTTTCTTCACAATGAAGATAACAAAAGAACAAAATGGGGTCATCCTATTAGCATTTTAACAACTAAAAGTATCACATTGCGTGCAATGCACCTAGCAACACTTAGCGGTTCTAGAATGACTTTGAGAGTCAAAAGGTCACTTGGCTTCATCCCAATTTTGCTCCCTTCAATCTTCTTTTTTCGTTTTTTTTCTAGCACTTCTTGGCTTACTCATTTTCCTTCCTCTTTTTTCTTTCTAATTATCGATCTTTTCTTTCCTCTCATTTCTCACATCCCATAATTTCACCTCTCTTTTTTCTCTTTTTCCTTTCTTTCTTTTTCTCTTTTTTTTGAATTTTTTTCCTTTTAATAAAAAATAATTCGATCGAACCCTATGTAGGTTGCCTACGTATCATGACGCTGTATGAATCAGATCTTTGCGTAGTTCGAGAAGATCGAAAATAAAGTAAACAAACTAAAGTTCTCTTTTTCTCTTCTTCTTCTTTTTTCTTTTTTTTTCTTTTTTACCTTAATGACTACACTTATGAGAAAAGAGAATAAACGAAGAAATTTTTTTTTTTAATTTTCTAGACTTAATGTTTTATAACCTATTCCAAACTCAAGCTTAACGAGCATACATATTTTTTGGAAACAAATATTCTATGGAAAATTATAAAGGAAAAAACCCTAAAAGAGAAAAATATTTTTTGATTTTTTTTAGGAAGGAAATCTAAAGAATAAACCAAAGAAAATATTTTGAATTTTCATTTGATATCCCTGAAGATGTATTTCGAAACAAGAAATGAACAAGATAAAAAAATATTTTTGGATTTCAGTTTTTGATTACCTAAGGAAGAAACTTTAAAGATAGAAGATGATGTATGCTTTTTTTTCTTCTATGTATAATATCCTAAAGTTCTAGTGAAAATAAAAAGAAAATAATTTTTTTTTAAAATTTTCCCAATGGAGATCCTTAAGAGAAAATATTTTTTGAATTTTTGGAATTAATATCTTAAAGAAAACTTTTAAAGAGGTACTAAAAAAAATTCTCTTCTCATTTTTTTGAATTTTTAGTCTTAATATACTAAAGGAAATATAAAAGCAATTTCTATTTTGAGTTCTAGATATAAATTTTAAGGAAAACCACAAAAGTTTTTTTTTTTTTTTAAACTTCTAGAGTTAGTATTCTAAAGAAAACATCTAATAGAAATATAAAAACGCAAAATCTCTTCTTCTTTTTTTTTTTTTGATTTTTTGATTTATTACACATGTTTTTTAATATAAAATAAGAAATACAATAACAAAAGAGTTGACATTACTGTACAAAACTAGAAGGTAAATGACGACATAAAAAGAAAAATAGACTCAAAACATAAAAAGAAAAATCTCCTAAAGCAACACCTGAATGAACGATCTTGACTGGATGGTCCTAGGGCGTCTGTCATGCTCAAACTCCGGTGAGTAAATCCACACTTGTATGAAAATATTAAGACCAAATAAAGTTAAAGACCTAGAATGCTAGGTGAGACAATAACCCTTCACGTTGGACACATTGAAGACATGATTGTGACTATTTTTCTAAAATTAACCTATGTGGCCAAAAAGTGGCTAGAAATGTAAAATTTGGCTAAGACCCCGCAAAGCCAAGAACCTAAGATTTACTAAGAAGACCGGACCCTATGTGGGTTGCCTACGTATCACGCCCCGAAAGATGAGAATCAGGTATGCGTAGTTCGGGCAGATTTGATATAGGCGAGAATAAAAAAATAACTAATTTAGAGAAAACATATTTTTTGCCTTTTTTTTTTTGAAAAATAATTAAACATGTAAACTCTTTGTGGATTTTTTCCTCTTTTTTTTTTTTGATTTTCTGATTTCAGTAAATGATGAAAAAGTGAAAATTCCTTTTTTTGAATTTTCAAGCTCTTTTGTTTAACAAAAATATGGTAGAAAGCATAATTGGACCCTACTCGCTTTATCCTCACTACCACTCTTTTTGTTTTTCTTTTTTCTTTTTCATTCACCCTCAATTATTATTGGTCCGCCAAATGATCCTTTTACCCTTGAAGAAATGTAACATGTAGTACATAGGATGCATCAAGATGGTCTGTTATTTTGGATACACCTGTCCTAGACGGATCCAACTCCTGTGTTGAGTCCCTAAAGTCAAATGCACGTGATGCACGCAAACATTCCTACTAGGGATTCAGCATGAGGCTGTGTTTTTCTAGGTTTTAAAACATGGGGTTGTGTTCTAGACCTGGGTTACCTGAGCGAAAAACTGGAGCCGAAGAGGGGGCAACGTACCGGGAGCACTAAAGTCTGGTCGGCCTTGTTGCTGGCCCAACCTCGTTTATTTGGTATAATTTCTACAAAAAAGCGGGTCACGCGAATGAGTGTACCATTTTCAGAAGACTCAGAAGGGTGGCATATGAAGAAAATTATATACAATTCAAATAATATTAAAACGGCAAACAGACAACATTTAGCACAAAAGATTCATATAGTAATATTAACAATAAATGAAGCCAAGTAAAAATCATACTAACATGCTCGAATTATTGAACCCTGAACTAGAGGTTCTGGGTTCTTATCCCCAGCAGAATCGCCAGAGTTGCCACATCTCCTTTTACTACCCCGGAAGGGAGTAAGGAGTTTTTTTCAATTTAAGTGACAATCGAAACGGGATTACTTATTTGAAATCAGAGTCGCCACTTGGGATAATTTATAGTGTCCCAAGTCACCGGTTTAAAATCCCGAATCAAGGAAGGTTGACTGTTTACGGTCTGCGAATACAGAAATCCGGGTAAGGAATTTTGTTAACCCGGGAGAAGTGTTAGGCATTCCCGAGTTCCGTGGTTCTAGCACGGTCACTTTGATCATACTTGGCTTAAACAAATTGTTTGATTGTTGATTTAAGAACCTATGTACATTTCCCTCTTAATCGCTTTTAATTGGGAAATTATCTTGAAACGGCTCATGCGCACGTGTACCTATTTGTTTAGCGCGTCAAAAAATCATGTCACTTGAACGTGTCCACAATTAATAACGCTTTATTATTATAAAATAATTTGACCAAAGTTGCGCGAAAGCATACTCCGAATTTGTTTTTAAAATCGTAATTATGTCACGCGAACGTATTTACAATCACAACGATATATTAATCATGAGCACGCATAAAGCATACTATCGACTTATGATGGCTAAATGACAAAGCAATAAACGTTGTAATTCCAATTTTTACCTCATTTTCGTAACACTTAACATACCAGAATTCAAATAATCTTATACGTTACTACTACTATTATCACTTTTCATGCAAAATTCCAAGTTTGATGCAAGTACATCAATGGGTACGGACATCATAAGTTTAAAAAAAATTGTGGATAACCATTAAGCCATAATAAAGTGAAATGACTCTTCTATATCCTGAACAAAACACATTCTTTGAAGACTTGCATTTTCATTTCTTCCGGTATAGGATATCCTATCACATTCGTTCAACATGGAACATAATACTGTCATTACAAAAAAGGAATTAAAGAGATCTTAAAAAAAACTATATGAACAGAAAACTTACTCTTTAACAGTTCATAAAGACTTTGAAATATGTTGATGTCCATGACAGTTGTGTTATAAGTTCTTACGGAGAACGTGGCTAAGAAGAGAGGGTGATCAGCCGAATCCTCGACCGGAAAATTTACTAACGACCTCGACGGTGGGGAACCACCAGACGGAACTTTGGACAGGATCTCAAGCGACAAACTCAAACGATGAGACCTCCGGCGGGATCTCGAAATTCAAAACAAAAGGGCTGAAGTGCCGGACTCCAACTGACAAAAAGAATAGCAGAAGTAGCTATTTGGAGAATCGTTTGGACTATGTAAGGGTGTCGGAAACGGTGATTACAGGTCGAGAAACAAAACGCGATTTCGTGGCGTTAATGGAGGTCGCCAGAAGTTCCTTTTCCGGTCAGATCCAGACCCGGACAGATTTGACCTTACTTTTTATGCAAAAATCCAAACAGCGATGCTTCTCTAAGGACTCGCTGCTGCTAGTGATGTCGCTACTCGCCGGTCATCAACTCCGGAGAAGCACCAGTTCGAGCGACGAGGCTAAAGCGGAAGCGGCTACAATCATCTCTCACTGTTAAGAGGAAATTCAGAGAGTGATTTTCTTTGTTTTGAGTTTGAGGATGATGTTCCCAAGGTTAGAGATGATTGAAGCGTAGAGAAGAAGATGGGGCCCTCTCTGTTGAAACCGGCGCTGATATATTAGGGGTCTAGGTCATTTTTCGTCTTTCGGCTTTTTGGGTGTATTTTTACTGATAGTCCTCATTAGGCGTTTTAGGTTAGCCTCTTTTATAGGTTTAGGGTTTTACGGTTATATTTAAGTTAGGTGGTATCGATTTAGGAATTATGAGCTTGGGAATTATGGTGTAGGTCCCAAAATTAAGCTTAAACATGAGTTGTTTGAGCTCAAATTTTATTCTTTCTCCTTGAATGAAACTAAAAACACGATTTTATTTATTAATTAATCCTACTTAAGTAAATTAACTATTAAAATAAGACTGACCGTTAAAACAAAACTATTTTTAGTATTTTTTCAAGATTAAAAATAACAACAAAACATTAATGAAATTATTTTTTTATAATTTTTATTTTCTTGTAGTAAAATAGTCAAAATTAGTTGAAATAATGATATTAGGTCTAAATTAAATATTTACATGCTAAATTATAAAAATAAAAATAAACTTGGGGAGAGTCAAAAATCACATGTCTACGCCTACGATAATTACTTGAATTAAATTCCCTTGTTCCTCCAAGCGGGCGCCTACTGTCAATTCTTGAATTGAATTCCTTTCTTTCTCTAGGTGGGCACATGTCATTACAACAAAACAGAAAAAATAAAAGAAACTTTTCTGCCCCAATTTGGTAGCGAGAACATCTATGAGTGTTAATCGAATCTTGTTATTAAAAGAGCTATAGGAAATCAAAAACTAAATCTCATTATCTAGGAGGGCCCCGAAAACTAAAGTTAAATCTCATCTTAAGAGTGAAAACTTGAAAGCTAAATTCAACTTCCTAAAGGTGAAACTTATGCTAAATCTCGTTATCTAATGAAGGTCTTAAAACTAAGTCTCATTATCTAGGAGGGTCCTGAACAGCCGAGAATGAACTTACCTGAGCCATGGTCTCTTCATGGAGGATCTCTACAGAACGAACAAAATTCCTTGCCCTTGAACCATGCTTTCCTCATGGAGGGTTCCTGCAGATCGAACAAATTTTCTTTCCCTTCTCGAACCGTTTTTTTGCTGATAAAATTTGGGCACGACACTTGAAAAATTCAAGATTCCAAGCTTTGATTTGGACATAGTCTTCGTCCCTGCTTCAAACAAGGAAAATTTGTTAGTTTAAACATGGTGGTTGGTTTGTGGCCTTGACTTTGAGGGCGATTGCTCCTTCACTTCCCATGATAACTTTGATTTCAACTCGAAAGACCTTGCTTGTTTATTAACTAACCACTTTCTCTGTCACCCTTCTCACACAAAATACCTCTGATTCGTTCAAACCCACGCCCTCTATCTGTTGCATAGTGGTCATGAATTGACATATACCGAACCTTTGTATTTCACATGAATCCCAAAGCACGTCATTTTCCACCCACTCGGTGCGCATGCTGTACTTTCCTAACTTAAGCCATTTTGATGTACTAGCCAGACTCCGCTTTGTACAATTAGAAAGTTGGTAGCAAATTTTGAAATCATTTCTCACTTGTTCTGACCAAACAGACTCAAGAAGAGGAAGTAAACGAAACAAAAGGAACAGAGTAAGGGACAAAGGAAAGAGATGATACCTAACAAGAAAATTACAAAGTAGAAACTTATGAGATTTGGATACCAACTCTAATGACCATGACATGCACCTTTGGATTAAGTGGCATAATCTGTCAAGCAAGTCTAATGTTTGACGAGGCCAATGTGTATAAGATTTTCCTGCTCGTGCTTTGTCAAATTCTAGTATAGTTTATGATATCGACCCATAGAGATTGGAACATATATGCTACAGAATTTTAATATTTCAACTGCTATTTGAGAGAATCAATTTGATGAAAAGTGAGTGAGGTTTAGACTTGTTAATTACTTAAATAAAAATCAAGAACTTGCGGAAGATTTATAATTTAAAAGAGTTGGGAATCGTTGAATTCACTTGATAATATATTACTATAAAATCTCAATTTTTACATGAATTTCTCTAAGGAATAATTGCTTATTGCTAATACAATTATATTTAGTTCACTAAGAAATAGTCAATTAATAACACTTCACGAGGTTATGTAATTAATTGAGTTAAAACTAGTGACGATTACACCGAAATATTTTTCTTGCTTGAATTGTGCTAAGAGGTAGTAAAAACTTCGTGAGAATATTTTTACTAACAAAAATTTATAATTTTTCCTACAACAATTCCTCCGTGAGAATTAAAACTGAGGCAAACAAGATTACGAACTTGGAATAATAGTTTACTAAAAATTACTCCCCCTCTACTATTTTATCCATTGGTTATTATATATCGATTTTTCTTCGTGAGAATTACAAAATCAGTATAAAAATAACTTAGAGATAAAAATTATGTAGAAGTGATAGTAATGATTAATTAAAACTATTATTACAGCACAGTACAAAATATAAAAAGAAAGTTTCAAGCCAAAGATGTATTAAACTGAGATAGTATTATATATATATATATATATATATATATATATATATATATATATATATATAT
>MU748261.1:61374-113085 GCA_026770625.1 Nicotiana glauca | reverse complement strand
TATTTTCTGTCGTTAAGGTGGAGAACTGAACCAAGAATTCTCTTTCTTCATCATCAATCGAATCACTGTTCGCGCTCTTTAATTTTTTACCTAGAAGATTTTAATTACTCTATTCCAAATCAGGCGAGTAGCCAAATTGATAACTTTATGATCACAAGTCTTGAATATCACAATTGTTCGTCCATAGGCTTACTCTTCTTGTTAATCTCCACTAATGTAGATTCAACACTAATTTTTGAAATCTATTTAGGACTTTTTCTTGACTTATAATGTCAGGCTTCAGGCTGGTAGGATAAAGATATTGTTGTAGTGACTTTTCTTCTTCCACCTTGGAGCAAATGTTCCTTGATACAAATTATTCCATCTTTTTTCAGTATTTTTGCATTTACCTTTTTTTTAAGAGATATAAGAATATACACACACTTATATATTATATCTCTCTCTTTTGTTCTTTTTTTTTCTGTTTCATGCCTTGCACAATCTTTCTTCTCTTTTTCTAACAAGCATTAATTATCATGGCCGGAAGAAGTAATAATTATAATAGTAATATACATCTCTTTTTTCCTTTTTTTCTTTTCTTTTGGGGGGTTATAGACCATGGTATTTTAAAAAAAAAATAGGATAAAGGCTCAAAGATAGGTTCTAAGAGGTAAAAGCTTCAGTTTTTTTTGGAGAGAATAAACTAAAAGAGGCTAAAAGGTGTATCAAAAAAAGCCTAATTTCATCTTTCAAGAATCAGTGTCATCCATTATTTTGCCTCAAAGAACATTTAGAGCAAGTTCTAGAAAAATTATTGAGAATACCTTCTTGTGATAATAACCTTTCTCAATTCCCTTGATCTTGTGAGTTGGAGATGCTAGTTTTGCCTTCACAAAATTAAAGTCATAGGCATGGAACTGATATGGTAATGAAAAAAAAACTTAATATTTGGGCACAATAGAAAGAATTTATTTTACTAATTAAAAACCTACAGTGACACAATCATTAAGAAGAAAAAGTTTATTATAATATTATAGAATATATATATATAATATCTTTGTAGCTTTCAAATTTACAGTCACAGAAGAAAGCTTCAAAGAAACTGTGACCACGCATATTCTATGTTCAATTGACTCGACTAGCTTTTAGACCTTATCAGTCATGGGGTCCGGGTTTAAATATAAACCAAAATTTACATGTGCCACCATTTGAATTGCATCATTAAATGGTTAACTAACCGGTCACTTAGGCATACCGATCACCATGGAGTTGCTCCAGTTTAGGTAACTCTATTTTTGTAGAGGCCTTCATGAGATGTTCCGATTGTACAATAATCTGGATATTAACCAGATCAATTAGTTAAGCATTTAATTACTCAAATATATGTTGGACTTATGAGGCTCCATTCCTTCACCCTCAATGGCTACGGGTAAGGAAATTGTAGTTCTGAGTTTAATGTCGTCAGCTCGACTTATTAACAGCGGAATATATTAGGCCATCAAGGTTACCGATGGTTGTTGCTCAAAATGGCCTCCAAAATACAACTTTAACCTGTGATCATTTACCTTAAATTTGTCTCCTCCATTGATCTATTGAATTTTAATTGCCCCATATGGAGAAACATCTGTAACATTATAAGGATCTGTCCACCTGGAATTTAATTTCCCTGGAAATAGCCTCAGCCTGCTATTATAAAGAAGTACTTGATCTCCAATCTTGAAACGTTTTTGTAGGATCAAATTGTCATGCCATATTTTTTTTCTTTGAATATTCTGGCATTTTCATAAGCTTCCAACCTCAGTTCTTCCAATTCATTAACCTGAAAAATTCTTTTTTTACCAGCAGAGGTTAATTCAAAGTTTAATGCTTTCAGTGCCCGAAAAGATTTATGTTCTAATTCAACTGAAAAATGGCAAGCCTTTCCAAAGACTAATTTATATGGGTATGTTCCAATTGATATTTTGAACGTCGTTCGGTATGCCCATAATGCATCATATAATTTTAAAGATCAGTCTTTTCTTGAAAAGATTCCAACCGTCTTTTCAAGAATTCTTTTAAACTCACGGTTGGAAACTTCAACTTGCCCCTGTGTTTGAGCATGATATGGTGTTCTAGTTTTGTGAGTCACTCCATATTTTGATAGCAAAGCAGAAAATTTTCTATTCATGAAATGAGTTCCTTGATCACTTATGATGACTCGAGGTGTGCCAAATCTAGTAAAAATATTTTTTCTAAGAAAATTACACACTGTATAAGCATCATTCTTCCTTGTGGGGATGGCTTCAACCCATCTTGATACGTAATCCATAACCACAAGGATATATTCAAATGAATGAGAAGAAGGAAAAATACCCATGAAGTCTATTTCCCAAATATCAAATATTTCACATACCTGTATTGATTAATGGCATCTCATCTCTCTTAGTGATATTACCTGTTTTCTGACACCTGTCACATTTTGCAACATATGCTCGGGCATCTTTGAAGAGTGTTGGCCAGAAAAATCCGGCATCCAATACTTTAAATGTCGTACGATTGGCAGCATAATGACCTCCAATTGCTCCATCATGGCAGTGATACAAAATTTTGGTCATCTCTTCTTCAGGTACACACCTCCTGATGATATTATCTGCACAAATTTGAACAAGTAAGGTTCATTCCACAAATAATACTTAGCATCAGAAATAACCTTTTTTCTCTGCTGGTAAGAGAGATCTTGGGGTGTCCATCTTCCAACCAAGTAGTTAGCAATATCTGCAAACCAGGGTGGTTGAGTTACAATAGAATTGACTGAAAAAATGTGTTCATCAGGAAATTTTTCTTTTATCTCGGTGAACTCAAGGGGAGGGTTTCTAGTCTAGACAAATGGTCAGCTACCTGATTCTCTGTTCCTTTTTTGTCTTTTATCTGAAGGTCAAATTCTTGCAAAAGTAAAATCCATCTTAACAATCTAGGTCGAGCATCTTTTTTGGCTAAGAGGTATTTTAAAGCTGCATGGTCAGTAAAAACAGTCACCTTTGTTCCTATCAAATAACAACGAAATTTATCAAATGCAAATACTACCGCAGTAACTCTTTTTCTCACGACCCAAAATCCACTAAGGGTCATGGTGGCGCCGGACACCGCTGTCAGGCAAGCCGACTTAATTAATCAATTAACTTCTCTTTTTAATACCTTTGAAATCTAGGACTTTTCCTTCCATTTTTTCATAAATAAAAAGATCGCCACTTAAATTCAAATTAAATAATAAACGATTAGTACAAATCTTTCGAAGACCATCCTAGAACCCGGTGTCACAAGTGCATGAGCATCTACTGATAAGAAAAAATAAAATACAACATCCGTCGTAAATACAATGGCCAGGAAATAAATACAATATGCTGAAAGGGACTATACTAGATGCAGGTCGCCTTGAATAACGCAACTCACATAGTCCTAAAATCATCCGCGCTGCTAGAGATACATATACATGTGCAACAAAAATGCACAGAAGTGTAGTATGAGTATGTAAACAACGTGTACTCAATGAGTATTCTGCCTAATCTCGAAGAAGTAGAGACGAGATGGTCAACTTCGACACTTACTAGAGGTCAATTAACAAGATTCTAGAAATGTGAGGAAAATCATGGATTTATATAGTAGTTCTAATTCACGAAGCCGGAAAACAGGTAAACACCTTCAACAAATAATCAAGGGCTTTCAAGGTTTATTCTTTATTATCTTATCAATTTATATCAAGCCACGAACGGCAAATTTCATGTTTAAAAATCCTCAAGCAACAAATAACATGCGCAAATCACACCGAGGCGACGACCCGATCCAACAGAAATGTAAATTGTGCACTGTCGAGGGTCGAACGGCCCGAACCATAGATGCATCTATTTACTCTGCTGAGGCGTTTGGCCCGTTCCATAAATAAGTACATACCCTGCTTGCGAATCATGCATGCGACGCAGGTACACATAAGGATACATGCTCAATCAGTCAATTAAAAACTTATCGGGGAATATTTATCCAAATAAAACCAATTCTCCTTTAACAAATTTTAAGAAATGATGTTTAATCCTTTTAGAAATTCACTTACTAATTCAATGTGATTTAAGCAATTCAAGCTATCAATGGGTTCATAAATAATCCAAGTATAACATGCTTTTGGGTCCTAACTACCCGGACAATAACATAATAGCAGCTACGCACGGACTCTCGTCACCTCGTGCGTACGTAGCACCCGCAAATAGGAGCACATAATCAATTATTACACCTATGGGGACATTTCCCTCTTACAAGGTTAGAAAGGAGACTCACCTCGCTCCGAAGATCCATAACCAGCATTCCACACCCTCCCGAAGACTCTACTTGATGCACCACGCTCCAAAACTAGCCAACGGCTACGTAAATCCATTAATATATGCTAAATTATTCATTACAATCAAATTTATAGCAATTCCTAGCTCCGGACAAAAAGTTAACCAAAACGCCCTCGGGCCCACGTGCCCGAAATCCAAAATTTTTTGAAGATAAAGATTACCCATGACCTTAGGACCTCAAATATATAATTTTCTCTTAATTTCATCCCCAAAATCATGGCTAAATTCCAAGAATATAATTTCTAAGTCTTTCAATCAAACCCCAAATTTTCTACACAATTCATGCTTAAATCCATACATAATTGGTGTATTTAACTCATAATAGAGGGGGGATAACTTACCTTATCATTGATGATGAAAAACCTCTCTTAAAGCTCCCCAAAAATCATCCAAGCCATGAAAAATATGAGAGAAATGGCCAAATATCCGATTTTAAAACAACCGTTCTGCCCCAGCTATTTTCGCACCTGCGGCTCGTTGACCGCTTCTGCGGTTCCGCAGGTGCGGCTTCTCTATCGCATCTGCGGTCCTTCCCAGGCCCCCTCATTTCTGCTTCTGTGAGCCCTCTACCGCAGATGCGGTTTCGCTTCTGTGGCTCCTCGACCGCATCTGCGGCCCCCCTTCACTTTGGTCCAAACCGCATCTGCAGCTCCCCTGGCCGCATCTACGGCTCCACACCTGTGGCCCATTTTCGCAGGTGCAGTTATTACAACAACCAGCAACCTTCATCCTACCAAAAATCTCATTTTTGATCCGTTAACCACCCGGAATCCACCCGAGGCCCTCGGGACCTCAACCAATCCCAAAACACATTACGGACTTGGTCGAGGCCTCAAATCATATTAAACAACACTAAAACCATGAATTACACCCCGATTCAAGCTTTATGAACTTCGAAATTTCAAACTTCTATTTCCGATGTTTAAACCTATCAGATCACATTCGATTGACCTCAAATTTTGCGTACAAGTCATATTTGACATTACGGACCTATTCCAGCTTTCGGAATTGGATTCCGACTCCGATATCAAAAAGTCCACTTCCGGTCAAACTTCTCAAAAACCTCCAAATTTCTATCTTTAGCCAAATGCTCCAAAATGACCTACGGGCCTCCGAATTCACTTCCGATCGCGCCCCCAACTCCAGAATCACCATACGGAACTATTCACAGTCTCGGAATCCCAAACGGAAATCGATAACACTGAAATTCACTTCAAGCCAAACTTATAAAATTTCTTCTAAAATGCTAACTTCCACAATAGGCGCCAAAATGCTCCCGGGTTGTTCGGAACCCAAACCGGGCATACGCCCAAGTTAGAAATCATCATACGAACCTGCTGGAACCTTTAGATCTTGATTTCGAGGTCGTTTACTCAAAATTCCAGTCTTAGTTCATTCTTTCAACTTTAAGCTTCTGAAACAAGAACTCCCTATCCAAATCGACCTTGAACTTCCCGGAGCTTAATTCCGACCACGCGTACAAGTCATATACTTGAAATGAAGCGGCTCATGGCCTCAGACTGCTGAATGGAGCGCTAGAACTCAAAACGACCGGTCGGGTCGTTACATTCTCTCCCACTTAAACATACGTTTGTCCTCGAATGTGCTGAGAACTACACTGAAGTAGTCTGAAATCGCTGTTTAACTTCTCATGCACCTTCCCGTGCTACCACAACTCGGTTGAACACACTAGCTCGATCAATTTTGAAGATATTCTCTTTTACTCAAGCAGATATGCCTTAAGGCCTAATTCCAACATCTAGAATTCTATGCCCGACCTGTTTCCAACATGAGTCCACCATATCCATCACTACACGTTGTACCCAAATATGACTACATAACTTTGCTGAATTCACACCTTGTATCACTTTACTCACCAGACCACAATAACATTTTCTGATCAACTTAGTCAAAATCCCACTAATCCGATGCTCCCATTGCACCCCATGACCTACACAGGTCTTACTCTAACCTTTACAATACTGCCACGATGGAAGAGATGTGCATAAATTCATAACCAACTACCGGGTCAACAAATCATTAGGTCTATACCCCTGACAAAAACCATCGCCTCCTTCAGGACCAAATAATGGTCTTATCTCCATAATATACTTCATATACTCAGATTGCACTGATCCTAAATCCAAAAATCTCGTCTCAGCCAGTACGAATTGCTCAGGCAATAAGCCACCCCAGACATAATCAAAAGTCTCATATGATGCCACAATGTGCCAATAGGCCACCAATTCGAACGCGACACGAAAGGAAAGCGAACTCTGGAAGGAATTACCTAACTCACGCACTAATACGGACTTTCCTTAGAGAACAGGAAGCAAAGAATACAAAATAGTATATAGAAAACTATATTCAACATCATACTGTTGCGGCGTGCAACCCGATCCATACATAGATCTCACTTAAGGAGATGCACAGCGAGCCAATTTTGCTCATTACAAAAAAATACCGAATATCGGTCATAAGCATGCTAAATGCATAATAACATCCTTGAGGGAACATATAGCATCATAAGCTACAAACTCAAACGCAACGGACGTGCAATATACAATCTGAATCTCAAGAGCCATCTTGCTCATAATACATCATTTCTACGCGGATCCTCAACACATAAGCAATTCCTCAAGCCGTCTCACAACTCACATAGCGCAATGCATCACTACATGAAATATCTGACAACGAAATAATACCCTGACTACTCCATAAGGAGCGCATCACTGAAATGAACACAACTGGCCTGACATAGAGCCCAAATTCACATTTAAATCCATCCACTGACCTTAAGTCAATCCTGATCATATCAAACTAAGACAATAACCTTTCAAAGGTCCATACTAATTTCCCTGTTCTCATAACACACAAGGACAACCATCATAACCGGAGTACTCATCCACGGTCCATAACTCAGTAACTGAGTGCCCTCTAGGCATATATCCTCAACTTATCAATATCATCACAAACCTTCATACTTGGTTTAACTTCTTCAATCAATCAAGTGACTACATGTCATACTTATACGATCTTCCTATGGGACTCGCTCCCACAGCCTTCCAAAACACATAACAGATCCACACATCCAAACCACCGGTCGCACTAATGCTGAAAAATCGATCAAGAATCCCTAGCCAGGATGCAAAGCCTTTTTCACAAAACACCGATCTCAGGTGATGCTAATGACAATACCACTTACTTTAAATATCGAAACTCCTTTCATGCTCATCTAAGATCGTGACATCGTTGTTAGCACCGAACTTGCAACCTTGATTTTTCACTTCAACTCCCATACTAGTCACTGCACCCAACATGCCAATGTATGATAGAACATGACCCTTATCATAACCCGACACTGCTAATAGGTCAACACTTCATCACATAAAATCTTTTCAGTGAACTCTCTTCAGGAGAAACATAGCAACGCACAGGTAAATTCTTATAACTGTGGAAATACATAATTCTCTAAGTAGTGGTCTAAGGCACCATAGCCTTTCCGGAATCCATTTCCACATAATATGCCATAACAGTAGAATGCTTCAGAATAATATCAATCACGGTGGCTGACAAGCCTCATACGCACCGCCACAGATCACTTGCATAACTTAATCACGCTGAAAGAGCTGATCTCTACCACCAACATGCCAACTAAATTATGGCTAACCAATCTATCTTCTTTCGATTCACCCTGATTGCCTTAGAAATAATACTAATTCTATCCAACACATAACATACTCCATCTGCACTCATTTCGAGTGGCCTTGAATCACGAGACCATGATGTCTCAAATCCCACGAACTATCTCATATCTCTCAAATGCTATACCGCAAGTTAAAATATCATAGAACATTCTGGGCACCTTCTCATAAACTGCTACAAAGCTTGATTCTTATTTGTACTTATAGGTTCGAAATCACCAGGTACCACACTTTATCTTTTGAATTTCACTAGGACCACTGTTGAAAGCCACCCGCTCTGACTTGGCCCCGAATATAATCAATTTCATAAATCTTCTAGCAAATGGATGCCCCATTGGTGAAGCACCTAGTAGAATCACTTCCCTAGGAACCTGCATCTTTACAAAGCACACTCTTGAATCCTTCCCAAAGTTTGACATGGGCCAATAAGGCCAATGATAGCCCACATTTAATACTTCCTTGCTCAAATTACCACTTATGGCCCTTTCCCGTAGCTGAAATAGCCCATCGATATGCTAATAGCCAAAAATCTCGCAAGTAGTTAACTATGCAACCCAATCATAAGCGGTGGGACTCTCCCACTAAGCATGAAGCCATCATATCACAAATCTGAAATTCACCCGTCCTCTTTATCTCTTATTGACATAACCTCGCGCAATCAACCACCAAAGTTCTTAAAATCTTTCTGTAAAACCCCTTCTTATATTCTAACTCATCAAACATATTTTCACAACCGATTTCTTTGCTATATAACCGATAGGATTCTTCGCAGAAGCCTCGCCAACCACACGATCACTAACCTGCTCACTTGGGTAACCCACCTATAAAAGCTTCCCCCCCCCCCCGGCATCTTCCAACGCCGCTGCACGGGGTACAATCACTTCAACATCAATAACCCATCCTGAGTTTGAGCTCACTCTCCAACTGCACAGGTCCATTTACCCCCCGTGGACATCATTTAAACATGCGACAACATCCTCCCAATTCAAAGTCATGCTACATCCTTCTTCATTTAAGAAGCTCCTTTCTGTTATATTAAATATCTAGCCGCACAAAAATCCCTACTTCAAACTAGATCTGTAGACCCCAATAACTAAGCACTAATATTATCAAATTGCTCCAAACCCTCCTTAAGGCGCATAGTCATCTTATTACCAAGCCCTTACGCAGCTCCGCTGCTCTCCCACTTTGGGCAAACTCACTTCTTTAATCAACTGCTCGACCCAAGCTCCCTAAGCCTGGCCTTTTTATAATTTTGAACACCACCTGGTGCTTCCCACATGCCCTTCCTCGTCCTTTGATATTCAGTGGCTGCCACAAATAAAATCTAACTTCGTGGCACTTGAACCCACAGTTGTTGCTAACTTTAAACCTTTCCTAAGGTCATCTTTACCGAACCGTCAACATTAGAAATACCGATTCAATCCTGAACTACCGCACCCTGCGATATCTGATAGTTGTGCCTTCAATTCTATTTCACGATGTCTTGCCCCAAAGGTAAATTGTAGAAGACCAAAACACCGAAAAAATTAATACGTTCAATTAGGACAACAGTACCCCATCATAGGAGAAACTCCACCACGCCTGCAATTACCAAGTCTCATTACTTCCACCAGTCCACATCTGAATTTTGACCATCCATAGTTCGATTGTCTTCCCCTACCGGGAATAAAATACTGGATATGTTGATTATGCACTGAGTAAACCTCCCTTCAAGTCATTCACTACCCCGGCACGTAGGCAATCATCCTAATATCATATCACTACTGTGCAACATTCGTTCATAAGTATCATGGCAACTTGTGCCTAACCTCAGAGCTCTCAAAAGTACCGCTGCTGAGCCGAAACAACAGAATATCCTTCCACAAGGCGACGATAATAGCTCAAATAACCCTGTAAGGAGAAACACCCACACCACATTCGTAGTGCTATTAAAATTCTTCAACTCTCGATTTATAACAAGCGCTTCGCATCGCATAAGATTGAGTAGGAAGGAGACAAGGGCGTAAGCCTCACATGAATCAAATCGCACAACAAGGAATCAAGAAGGGAAGTACCCCTAACAGTCCTGCAGCCTCCCGAGGATAAGTACAGAGGTCTCTGTACCGATCCGTGAGACTCTACTAGACTTGCTCATGACTCGTGAGACCCTAGGAACCCAGTGCTCTGATACCATGTTGTCACGACCCAAAATCCACTAAGGGTCGTGGTGGCGCCAGACACCGCTATCAGGCAAGCCAACTTAATTAATCGATTAACTTCTCTTTTTAATACCTTTGAAATCTAGGACTTTTCCTTCCATTTTTTCATAAATAATAAGATCACCACTTAAATTCAAATTAAATAATAAACAATTAGTACAAATCTTTCGAAGACCATCCCAGAACCCGGTGTCACAAGTGCATGAGCATCTATTGATAAGGAAAAATAAAATACAACATCCTCCAAAATACAATGGACAGGAAATAAATACAATATGTTGAAAGGGACTATACTAGATGCGGGTCACCTCAAATAACGCAACTCACCTAGTCCCAGAATCATCCGCTTTGCTACGCCCAGTAGGCTGCTAGAGATACATATACTTGTGCAACAAAAATGCACAGAAGTGTAGTATGAGTACGTAAACAACGTGTACTCAATGAGTATAACACCTAATCTCGAAGAAGTAGAGACGAGATGGTCAATTTCGACACTTACTAGAGGTCAATTAACAATGTTCTAGAAATGTGAGGAAAATCATGGATTTATATAGTAGTTCTAATTCACGAAGCCGGAAAACAGGTAAACACCTTCAACAAATAATCAAGGGCTTTCAAGGTTTATTCTTTATTATCTTATCAATTTATATCAAGCCACGAAGGGAAAATTTCATGTTTGAAAATCCTCAAGCAACAAATAACATGCGCAAATCACACCGAGGCGACGGCCCGATCCAACAGAAATGTAAATTGTGCATTGCCGAGGGTCGAAAGGCCCGAACCATAGTTGCATCTATTTAATTTACCAAGGCGTTCGACCCGTTCTATAAATAAACACATACCCTGCTCGTGAATCATGCATGCGACGCAGGTACACATAAGGATACATGCTCAATCAGTCAATTAAGAACTTATCGGGGAATATTTATCCAAATAAAACCAATTCTCCTTTAACAAATTTTAAGAAATGACGTTTAATCCTTTTAGAAATTCACTTACTAATTCAATGTGATTTAAGCAATTCAAGCTATCAATGGGTTCAGAAATAATCCAAGTATAACATGCTTTTGGGTCCTAACTACCCGGACAATAACATAATAGCAGCTACGCACGGACTCTCATCACCTCGTGCATACGTAGCCCCCACAAATAGGAGCACAAAATCAATAATTACACCT
The DNA here is from genome assembly GCA_026770625.1 of Nicotiana glauca. Taxonomy (NCBI): domain Eukaryota; kingdom Viridiplantae; phylum Streptophyta; class Magnoliopsida; order Solanales; family Solanaceae; genus Nicotiana; species Nicotiana glauca. Next base: position 101,656 of record MU748261.1, on the reverse strand, counting down.
ATGGGGACATTTCCCTCTTACAAAGTTAGAAAGGAGACTCACCTCGCTCCGAAGATCCATAACTAGCATTCCACACCCTCCCGAAGATTCTACTTGATTCACCACGCTCCAAAACTAGCCAACGGTTACGTAAATCCATTAATGTATGCTAAATTATTCATCACAATCTAATTTATAGCAATTCCTAGCTCCGAACGAAAAGTTGACCAAAATGCCCTCGGGCCCACATGCCCGAAATCCAAAAATTTTCGATGATAAAGATTATCCATGACCTTAGGAACTCAAATATATAACTTTCTATTAATTTCATCCCCAAAATCGTGGCTAAATTCCAAGAATATAATTTCTAGGTCTTTCTATCAAACCCCAAATTTTCTACCCAATTCATGCTTAAACCCCTACATAATTGATTTATTTAACTCATAATAGAGGGGGGATAACTTACCTTATCATTGATGATGAAAACCCTCTCTTAAATATCCCCAAAAATCGCCCAAGCCATGAAAAATATGAGAGAAATGGCCAAATATCCGATTTTAAAACAACCATTCTGCCCCAGCTATTTTCGTACCTGTGGCTCGTTGACCACTTCTGCGGTTCCGCAGGTGCGGCTTCTCTACCGCATCTGCGGTCCTTCCTAGGCCCCCTCATTTCCGCTTCTGCGGCTCCTCGACCGCATATGCGGCCCCCCTTCACTTTGGTCCAAACTGCAACTGCGGCTCCACACCTGCGGCCCATTTTTGCAGGTGCGGTTATGACAGCAACCAGCAACCTTCATCCTTCCAAAAATCCCATTTTTGATCCGTTAACCACCCAAAATCCACCCGAGGCCCTCGAGACCTCAACCAAACCTACCAACCAATCCTAAAACACATTATGGACTTGCTCGAGGCCTCAAATCATATCAAACAATGCTAAAACCATGAATTACACCCCGATTCAAGCTTTATGAACTTTGAAATTTCAAACTTCTATTTCCGATGTTCAAACCTATCAAATCACATCCGATTGACCTCAAATTTTGCGCACAATTCATATTTGACATTAAGGACCTACTCCAGCTTTTGGAATCGGATTCTGACCCCGATATCAAAAAGTTCACTTCCGGTCAAACTTCTCAAAAACCTCCAAATTTCCATCTTTAGCCAAATGGCTCCAAAATGACCTACGCGCCTCCGAATTCACTTCTGATCACGCCCCCAACTCCAGAATCACCATACGGAACTATTCACAGTCTCATAATCCCAAACGGACATCGATAACACTAAAATGCACTTCAAGCCAAATTTATGAAATTTCTTCTAAAATGCTAACTTCCACAATAGGCGCCAAAACGCTCCCGGGTTGTCCGGAACCCGAACCGGGCATATGCCCAAGTCCAAAATCATCATACGAACCTGTTGGAACCTTCAGATCTTGATTTTGAGGTCGTTTACTCAAAATTCTAGTCCTAGTTCATTCTTTCAACTTTAAGCTTATGAAACAAAAACTCTCTATCCAAATCGACTCTGAACTTCCTGGAGCTTAATTCCGACCACGTGTTCAAGTCATAATACTTGAAATGAAGTGGCCCATAGGCTCATACTATTGAATGGAGTGCTAGAACTCAAAACAACCGATCGGGTCGTTACATAATTCAGTTGAGCCTCATTCAGTGTTCTACTTGTATAGTAAATGGGACAAAAAATCTTATCCTTTATTTGGCCTAAAATAGCTCCAATTGTTGTATCACTAGCATCACACATAACCTCAAATGGTTGACTCCAATTCGGGGACACAACTATAGGGGCAGTTGATAATTTCTCCTTAAGGGTGTCAAAAGCTATCAAACAATCACCTGAAAATCAAACTTAACATCTTTCATCAAGAGGTTCGTGAGATGTTTTGAAATCTTTGAAAAATCCTTTATCAACCGTCTGTAAAAACCTGCATGACCTAGGAATCTTCGAATGCCTTTAACAGTTGTGGGAGGGGGTAATCCTGCTATAAGATTAATTTTAGCCTTATCAACTTCTATCCTATTAGCAGTAATTTTATGTCCTAAAAAAATTCCCTCTGTAACCATAAAGTGATATTTTTCCCAATTCAGAATCAAGTTTGTCTCTTCACATCTCTTAAGAACTAAAGTCAAGTGGTAAAGACAATCTTTAAATGTTTTTCCACAGAGTGTAAAATCATCCATAAAAATTTCAAGAAATGTTTCAGTCATGTCAGAAAAAATTGCTGACATGCAACGCTAGAATGTAGCAGGGGCATTGCACAGACCAAATGGCATTTTCCTATAAGCATATGTTCCATGAAGACATGTGAAAGTTGTATTATCCTGATCTTCGGCTGCAATTGGTATTTGGTTATACCCTGAATAGCCATCAAGAAAACAGTAAAAACCATATCCTGCAATTCTTTCTAACATTTGATCAATAAATGGTAAAAGGAAAATGATCTTTTCTGGTAGCATCATTGAGACATCTATAATCTATACAGAATCTCCATCCTGTAATAGTCCTCGTAGGTATGAGTTCATTATTTTCATTCTTTATAACTGTCATACCTCCTTTCTTTGGTAATACCTGAACTGGACTTACCCAAGGGCTATCTGAAATTGGGTAAATAATACATGCCACTAGAAGCTTGACAATCTCCTTTTTCACACTTCTTGCATTGCAGGATTCAATCTCCTTTGGGGTTGAATTATTGGCTTGTAGCTATCTTCCATGAGGATATTATGTGTATAAATTGCTGGACTAATCCCTTTGATATCCTCTACAGTCCACCCTAAGGCTCCTTTGTGTGCTTTTAAGACTTGAATTTGTGATGACCCGAACCGTCGTCACGTGAGTTAATGCCCGTTTCCCCCATTTTCTACTTCTTTATGCTTCATTATAAGTGTCTTGTGTGAACGAGTTGATTTGGAGTAATTTTAGAAGGAAATAAGACATTTAGTCTCTTTAAGGAAGACTTGTTTTGGAAAAGTCAACCAGACATTGAATTATATGTTAGGAGGCTCGGATATGGATTTCGATGAGTTGGTTAGCTTTGGGGGATGATTTGTAACTTAGGAGTGTGATCGGAAGTGATTTTGGAGGTCCGGTGTAGAATTAGGCTTGAATTGGCGAAATTAGTATTTTGGCGAATTCCGGTTGATAGGTGAGATTTTGATCCGAGGGTCGGAATGGAATTCTGAAATTTGTAGTAGCTCCGTTAGGTGATTTGGGAAGTGTGTGCAAAATTTTAGACCATTTGGAGGTGATTTGGTTGGGTTTTTTATCGAATGCATATTTCGGAAGTGTTTAAAGAACTTAGCCTTGAATTCGATGAGAAATTATAGTTTTAGTGTTGTTTGAAGTGTTTTAATAATTGGAACCAGTTTGAATGATGTTATAGGAGGTGTTGGTATTTTTGGTTGAGGTCCCGGGTGCCTCGGGGTGATTTCGGATGGTTAACGGGAAGTTTGGCTTGTAAAACTTAAGGAATTTGCTGCTGCTTCTGGTATTTCCGCTTCTACGGAAGTGGGACCACAGAAGGGGTATCGCAGGTGTGTGCATGGAGTCACAGAAACGGGAGGGCTGAAGGAAGCCTGGGACCACAGGTGCGGGTTGGGGACCACATCTGCGGAGCCGCAAATGCGGCTAAGTGACAGCAGAAGCGGTTTGGCCCCTTAAGTGAAATTCCGCAGAAGTGGATGGAGTAACCGTAGAAGCGGTGCCACATAGGCAGAAATTTGACCGCAGAAGTAGAAAGGTCTGGGCAGAATATTTAATTGGTCTTCTTCGCGAATTTTTGAAGGGTTTCATATTTTTAACTCGGACTTGGAGGATTGTGGGCGATTTTGAAGAGAGATTTCAAGGGGTTTCAATAAGGTATGGATTATTGAACTCAAAACACGATTTCATGGTGTTATTACATGGATTAGAGCTGAAAACTCAAGAAAATAATGGGTAAAAATGGTGTATTAGGGCTTGAAACTTAAGAGAGTTAAAATGGGGATTTGAGGGGTCATTTGGACTCCGATTTTGGTAAACTTTATATGTATAGACTCATGGCGAGATAAGAAAACTGTTGATGTTAAATTTTCTGATTTTTGAGAAGTGGGCTCGGGGATCGGGTTTTGATAATTTTGATATTTTTGCTATTTTCGATTGTTTTCAATTGGGTATTGTTCCATTGGCATATTTTGACATATTCGTTGTGGTTTTGGTCAGATTCGGCGCACGAGGAGGTCGATTTGAGAGGCAAAGGCATAGCGAGCTAGGATTTTGGCCGGCTTGAGGTGAGTAATAGATGTAAATGATGTCCTGAGGGTTTGAAAACCCGTATTTGCACATCATAGTTCTATATTGAGGTGACTTGCATGCCGGATAGCGAGCGCGGGGTTGAGCACCGTTGGGATTGTGACTTGGTCCATCCCGGTAGATGAATATACTGCGTAATTGATTGAAATTCACTTATTATCATTATAATTGAGCTGATTGCTATATTTGGGCTTCGTGCCAATTTGATTGAAGCCTTCAGGGATTGCTATTACTACCTTCTTACCATTTTTCATATTGTTGAACTCAGTCCTAGTATTTAATACTGTTTTGCAAACTCAGCCACCTTTTCTCAAACTAGAAACTTAATTAATATTTTCAAAGTATGTTTGGGCTGAATATTTCTATATTATTGTGCCTGAGAGGCCTATGTGATTTTGGACTGAGTATGGGATCGGGCTGCGCGTCGCAGCGGTAATGTATTGATATTGATATGAGGCCGAGGGCCTAGTTGATGCCACGAGATGGCTTATTATTGCGCTTAGGCCATAAGGGGCCCCTCCCGAAGTCTGCACACCCCCATTGAGCACCGTCGACGATAAATAAATGGAACGGGCTACACGTCGCAGTGGGTACTAGGGAGTATCGGACTATATGTTGCATTCCATATTAGATTGTCATTTACTTACTTACCTGTTGTAGTATTCCCATAATTGTTGTTAATGGTTTACTGGTTTAATACTAATTGGTTCAGGTTGCTGTATTTATAGAATTACTATGTGCCTATTCAAGATTTCTTATTTTCAACCTTTATTTATGTTTATTACTCACTGGGTCGGAGAACTCACATTACTCCCTGCACCTTGCGTGCAGATCCAGGTACACGTAAGGCTGTGTGAGGACTTCTCTGCCTAGCAGCTTATCCGGGAATATCATGGTAGCTGCATTTGACGTCCGCAGTCCCGATCTTCCTTCTATCCTATTGCTTTATATTCGCATTTCTAGAAAACGATATGTAGTAGGTTGATACTCATGTACTAGGGGCTCAGACTTGTGACACCGGATTCTTTGGGCTGTGTAGTTGTTTTATATTTTGGGATTTCCGCATGTTTAACTCTATTTCAGGATTTCAGTACTATGACTTAGTAATTTATATGTGTTAATTAATTCATGAACTATATAAAATGGTTAAGGTTATTAAATTGGTCGGGCTTGCCTATCAGTGTGTTGGGCACTATCATGACCGGGGTTGGGGTCATGACAAGTTGGTATCAGAGCCTAGGTTACTTGGTCTCACGAGTCATGAGCCGGTTAGTAGAGTCTCGTGGATCGGTATGCAGACGTCTGTACTTATCCTCGGGAGGCTGCCGAACCTTTAGGAAAACTTCACATTCTTGAAACTCTTGTCGTGCGACTTTGTTGAACTGAGGACTAAACTTCTATTATTCTATTCTCTCACAGAAGGTGAGTACATGAGCTACCGGACGTGACGGACGACCACCAGTGCCACCTACTGAGGCCGCCAGAGGTCGTGGATATGGTCGTGGTCGTGGCAGAGCAGCTGGGGTAGCACCTACTGATCCACCAGTTGCCCCAGCTCAAGATCAAGCTCCAGATGTGGATACTCCAGCAGCAACTGTTCAGGCACCAGCTGTGCCTATCGTGATTCCGGGTCTTCAGGAGACCTTGGCACAGATATTATCAGTCTGCACTGGCCTGGCTCAGGCAGTTTCAGCCACCACAGCAGCATCAGCTACTTCACATGCCAGGGAGGCAATCAGGCCCGCGCTGCTTGCACACCTAAGCAGGTGGCGCAGCGACTACAGGCACCAGAGGCACCTCCAGCTCAGTAGGTTGAACCAGTTCAGGGCTTCGTGGTTCCAGCTATGTCAGACGATGAGCAGCGTCATCTCGAGAGGTTTGGTAGGCTCCAGCCTCCGACATTTAGTGGTGCTGAGGGCGAGGATGCCTAGGGTTTTCTTGATAGATATCAGTGTATGCTCCGTACGGCAAGGATCCTGGAGTCAAGTGGTGTGGCATTTATTACTTTTCATTTCACGGGGGCTGTTCTTACTTGGTGGGAGGACTTTGAGAGGTGTAGGCCTGTCGGTGCAGCACCCCTGACTTGGCAACAGTTCTCCGCTCTTTTTTTGGAGAAATATGTACCTCAGTCCCGTAGAGAGGAGCTACATAGGCAGTTTGAGTGGTTGACGTAGAGGGATATGACAGTGACTCAATACGAGATGAGATTTTTACAGTTGGTCCGTCATGCTATCTGGATGGTTCCGTTAGATCGTGAGAGGATTAGGATAGTTGTGGATGGCCTTAACTACCATCTCCGTATTCTGATGACTAGAGAGAGAGTACTAGGTGCTATGTTTGAGGAGGTGGTGGATATCGCTCATGCGATCGAGTCAATTTGACGTAGAGAGCGAGAGCAGAGGGAGGCCAAGAGGCCTCGTGGATCGGGTAGTTACAGTGGTGCTCTTTCTAGGGGCCAGTTCCATCAGGGTAAAGGTCGTTCTTTCAGGCCTGCTCAGTTGGCCTGTCCAGAGTATCGTGGGGGATCTTCAGGCCGTAGTCATCATAGGCCCCAGTAGGGTCAGTCTTCACTTAGTACCCTCCCAGCTCAGAGTTCATCTCATGCCCCGTCAGCTCAGGGTTGTTCTACGCCGAGTGCATCTGCTAGTCACTCTGGTGCGAGGGGTTCCCATCAGTCTCTATCTCCAGCACCGGGCAACTGTTATGAGTGCGGAGAGTTTGGTCACTTGAGAAGGTAGTGCCCTCGACTTCGTGGCAAACATCATCAGCAGAGGGGTCAGCACTCGACTTCTGCTCTAGTTACTTCATCACCCGCCTAGCCAGCTAGGGGTGAAGATCAGGCAGCCAGGGGTCGTCCCAGAGGTGGAGATCGATTAGGCGGTATCCAGGCTCGTTTCTATGCTATGTCGGGCAGGAAAGATGCCATTGCCTCAGATGTTGTCATTACAAGTATTGTTTCAGTCTGCCACCGAGATGCCTCAGTATTATTTGATCTTGGTTCCACCTATTCTTATGTGTCTTCATATTTTTCTCATTATTTGGGTACGTCCCGAGGGTGTCTTGCTTTACTTGTTCATGTATCTACCTCGGTGGGTGATACTATTGTTGTAGACCATGTATACCGGTCATGTTTGGTGACTATTGGGGGTCTGGAGACCCGAGTTAATCTATTGTTATTGAGTATGGTGGATTTTGATGTCATTTTAGGCACGGACTGGTTATCTCCGTGTCATACTATTCTAGACTGCCATGCTAAGACTGTCACTTTGGCTATACCGGGTGTGCCGAGGATCGAGTGGTGTGGTGTGACTAACTATGTTCCTAGTAGAGTTATTTCTTTCTTGAAGGCCCATCGTACGGTTGATAAGGGTTGTCTTTCCTATTTGGCGTTTGTGAGGGATGGTGGAGCTGAGACGCCTAGCATTGATTCTGTTCCAGTTGTGAGGGATTTTCCCGATGTATTTCTTGCAAACCTGTCGGGCATGCTGCCAGACAAGGATATTGATTTTGGTATTGACCTTGTGTCTGGAACTCAGCCCATCTCTATTCCGCCATATTGTATGGCACTAGCGGAGTTGAAGGAATTGAAGGAGCAGCTTCAAGAGCTCCTGGATAAGGGGTTCATTCGGCCTAGTGTATCACCTTGGGGTGTTCCAGTTCTGTTTGTGAAAAAGAAGGATGGCACGATGAGAATGTGCATCGATTACAGTCAATTGAACAAGGTAATAGTCAAAAACAAGTATCTCCTGCCTCACATAGATGATTTGTTTGACCAGCTTTAGGGAGCGAGGGTGTTTTCCAAGATTGATCTCCGTTCGGGTTATCACCAGCTGAAGATCAGGGATTCAGATATTCATAAGACTGCTTTCAGGACTAGATATAGTCACTATGAGTTTCTTGTCATGTCTTTCGGGCTGACCAATGCCCCAGCAGCGTTTATGCATCTGATGAACAGTGTATTTCAGCCTTATCTGGATTCATTTGTCATAGTATTCATTGATGATATTCTGGTATACTCGCGTAGTCAGGAGGAGCACGTGCACCATTTGCGAGTTGTATTGCAGAGATTAAGAGAGGAGAGGCTTTATGTAAAGTTCTCCAAGTATGAGTTCTGACTCGCTTCAGTGGCTTTCTTGGGACACGTTGTGTCCAGTGAGGGTATTCAGGTTGACCCGAAGAAGATAGAGGTGGTGCAGAGTTGGCCTAGACCGTCCTCAGCCACGGAGATTCGTATTTTCCTTGGGTTGGCAGGCTATTATCGCCGGTTTGTTTAGGGTTTTTCCTCTATTGCATCGCCCTTGACTAAGTTGGCTCAGAAGGGTGTTTCATTTGTATGGTCGGACGAGTGCGAGGAGAGCTTTCAGAAGCTCAAGACAGCTTTGACCACAACTCCAGTAGTGGTTTTGTCGTCAACTTCAGGTTCATATACGGTATATTGCGATGCTTCCAGAGTTGGGATTGGGTGTGTATTGATGTAAGAGGGTAGAGTTATTGCTTATGCTTCTCGCTAGTTGAAGCCCCATGAGCAGAACTACCCCGTTCATGATTTGGAGTTAGATGTTATAGTTGCATTGAATATTTGGAGGCATTACTTGTACGGCGTATCTTGTGAGGTATTCACCGATTATCGCAGTATTCAGCATTTATTCAAGCAAAAGGACCTTAATTTGAGGCAGGGGAGGTGGCTAGAGTTACTAAAGGATTATGACATTACTATTTTGTATCACCCGGGGAAGGCCAATGTAGTGGCTGATGCTTTGAGCTGAAAGGCGATGAGTATGGGGAGCTTGGCGTACATTCCAGCTGAGGAGAGGCCATTGGCAGTTGATATTCAGGCCTTGGCCAATTGGTTTGTGAGACTAGATATTTCAGAGCCCAGTCGGGTGTTGGCTTGTGTGGTTTCTCGGTCTTCCTTGTATGACCGCATAAGAGAGTGTCAGTATGAGGATCCGCATTTGCTTGTCCTTAAGGAAAGGGTTCAGCATCATGATGCCAGGGATGTGACCATTGGGGATGATGGTGTGTTGAGGATGCAGGGCCAGATTTGCGTGCACAATGTGGATGGGTTTCGGGATTTGATATTGGAGGAAGCCCATAGCTCACGGTATTCCATTCATCTGGGTGCCGCGAAGATGTATCAGGATCTTAGACAGCACTATTGGTGGCGGAAGATGAAGAGAGATATTGTGGAGTATGTATCTCGGTATCTTAATTGTCAGCAGGTGAAATATAAGCATCAGAGATCGGGTGGCTTGGACCAACAGATGGTTATTCCTGAGTGGAAGTGGGAGAGGATCACTATGGATTTTGTTACCGGACTCCCACGGACTTTGAAGAAGTTAGATGCTATTTGGGTGATTGTAGACAGGCTGACCAAGTTTGCGCACTTCATTCCGGTTTATACTACTTATTCTTCAGAGCGGCTGACAAAGATTTATATTCGGGAGATTGTTCAGTTGCATGATGTCCCAGTTTCCATCATATCAGATCGGAGCACTCATTTCACCTCTCAGTTTTGGCAGACGGTTCAGCGAGAGTTGGGTACCCAGTGCAGTTGAGCACAACCTTTCACCCTCAGACGGACGGACAGTCCGAGCGCACCATTCAGATATTGGAGGATATGCTACGCGCCTGTGATATTGATTTTGGAGGGTCATGGGATCGGTTTTACCGCTTGCAGAGTTTGCCTACAACAACAGCTATCAGTCCAGCATTCAAATGACACCGTATGAAGCCTTGTATGGGAGACGGTGTAGATCTCCAGTTGGTTGGTTCGAGCCGGGGAGGCTAGATTGTTGGGGATAGATTTGGTTCAGGATGCATTGGAGAAGGTGAAGGTGATTCAGAAGAGAAAGTTGGTGGCCGCCACTGGGGGCTTCCTAACACTAGATTCACAGTTGAAGCGATCGGGTCTAGCATAATCCCTAAGCATTCTGTTTGCTGGCCTTGGTACCACTTCATCAAATTGCTCCTTTACATGGACTGGTGGTAGGATCCCAAGTTGGTTAATGTCTTCTGCTTCCTGGTTTTTCATTTCTTTACAAGATGCTCCTTGAGACGATGATGTTTGTTCTTTCCTACGCAATCGAAGAGATCTTTCAATTTCATGATCGTAATTAGCTAACTCTTTTATAGAAGAGCGGATCATAAACTACTTAAAATTCTTAAGTATAGAAAGTACAAGAGAAAAAATATAAGTATATAAAAGAAAAATACAAAGATGATAAAAACAATACGTTGTAAACAAACATTATTGTACTATAATTTTAGTATCTATAGAGAATAATAATATTATACTCAAACCTATAACAAAATCGTAATAAATAAAATAAAATGACGCAACAGTAAACTACGACAAGAAATAATATTATAAGACTATTATATAAGGACAAAAGTAATGAGCGATAGTACATATTAGTTGGAATCATAAGGACATTTTCCAGTTGTATGATACAACATGAAAAATCTTCAAGTTGAAAGACTAACAATATTGAAATATTTATAGATGTACATGTTACAAAAACAGTGAGTTGTAGTTATAACAATTATACAGAGAAAGAAAAGAACAAAAAAAGAATAAAATAATATAACACTATTATTATTATAAGGAGAAAGTACTGATAGTAGTAAGTAAAATTTGCTAAAGAACAATGATGAAATTTGGTAGGGAAAGTACTGACGATCAGAAACGGGAAAAAAATTACAATACAATTATAATAAAAAAAAAATGTTACATTAGTATATTAATATAATAGTAGTAGTTATAGCACTTAATTAGTGAAAATATTAACTGAAACAAAATTAACGGAAATAAGTTCTCAAATTAGTAACAAAATATTTAATCTGAAGTAGATGTATGCCAATCTCCGGCAATGGCGCCAAAAATTTGACGAGGCCAATGTGTATAGGATTTTCCTGCTCGTGCTTTGTCAAATTCAAGTATAGTTTATGATATCGTCCCATAGAGATTGAAACATCTATGCTACAGACTTTTAATATTTCAACTACTATTTGAGAGAATTAATTTGATGAAAAGTGAGTGAGGTTTAGACTTGTTAATTACTTAAATAAAAATTAAGAACTTGCGGAAGATTTATAATTTAAAAGAGTTGGGAATCGTTGAATTCACTTGATAATATATTATACGGATAAGGTCCAAATATGCTCGTGAACTATGCGAAATAGGACAAATATGCCCGTCGTTTATAGTTCGGCCCAAATATGCCCATTCCGTCCAATAGTTATGCAAATATGCCCAAACCGTCTAATAGTTGAGCAAATATGCCCTTTTTAACGGAAATAGTAATTTTTTTCTTTTCTTTTTTTTAATTAAAATCAAAAAAAATTTCCAGTTTTTAGAAAAATATCAATTTAAAAAAACTGAAAAATAATTTCTAAAACAATTGTGTTTGTAAAAACATAAATAAAATCTAAAAAGCAATTTTTTAAAGCAATAATTTTGTAAAAACTGAAAGAAAAAAAAAATAAATATTTTATTTTTATCAGTTTTTAGTTTTAAAAAATTCAGTTTTTCCAGTTTTTACCGCTTTAGAAAATTGCTTTTCAGTTTTTTCTTCTTCTAGATTTTACAAAAATTATTGTTTTAGAAAATAATTTTTCAGTTTTTAAAGTAATATTTTTTCGTTTTTTCAGTTTTTACAAAAAAATTGCTTTAGAAAATTGCTTTTTAGATTTTAGTTCTGTTTTTACAAAAACATTGTTTTAAAAAATAATTTTTCAGTTTTTTAAAGTAATTTTTTTCGTTTATTCAATTTTTAGTAAAAATAAATTCAGTTTTTTTTCCAGTTTTTACAAAAATATTGCTTTAGAAAATTGCTTTTTTAGATTTTATTTTTGTTTTTACAAAAATATTGTTTTAGAAAATATTTTTCAGTTAATTTGTAAAAACTGGAAAAAAAATATTTCCGTTTTTTTTCTTCAGTTTTTAGTAAAAAAAACTTGTAGAAAAATTGCTTTAGAAAAAAAAAATTTGATTTTAATTAATTAAAAAAAGAAAAGAAAAAAAATCAGATTTCCGTCAAATAAGGGCATATATGCCCAACTATTGGACGGAATGGGCATATTTGGGCCGAACTATAAACGACGGGCATATTTGTCCTATTTCGCATAGTTCACGGGCATATTTGGACCTTTTCCCTATATTATAATAAAATTTCAATTTTTACATGTATTTCTCTAAAGAATAATTGCTTCTTGCTAATACAATTATATTTAGTTCACTAAGAAATAGTCAATTAATAACACTCTGCGAGGTTATGTGATTAATTGAGTTAAAACTAGGGACGATTAGACCGAAATATTTTTCTTGCTTGAATTGTGCTAAGAGGTAGTAAAAACTTCGTGAGAATATTTTTACTAACAAAAATTTATAATCTTGCCTACAACAATTCCTTCGTGAGAATTAAAACTGAGGCAAGCAAGATTACGAACTTGGAATAATAGTTTACTACAAATTACTCCCCCTCTACTATTTTATCCATTGGTTATTATATATCGATTTTGCTTCGTGAGAATTACAAAATCAACATAAAAATAACTTAGAGATAAAAATTATGTAGAAGTGATAGTAATGATTAACTAAAACTATTATTACAGCACAATATAAAATATAAAAAGAAAGTTTCAAGCCAAAGATATATATATATATATATATGCTTCATCAACTATCCCAACAGAAGAAGCTACTCCATTGCTAAGTAATAAAAACTAATTTAGAACAAAGAACTTGTGAAGGAAAGTTATTCTTCTAAAAGAAAGACAACTAGTAGAAAATACTAAAACAAAGAGAGAGACCAAATATTAGTTTTCTCCCGTAAGACACACCTTTTTCAATACATTATGAGTGTCTATTTATAAGAAATGTGTAGCAAATGTGAGATGATGTTGCAACTTTAAGTCTTGAAGTTGTGACTTTAAAAGTTGATGTTGTAACTTCAAGACTTCATGTTGTGACTTCAAAATTTGATTCACTCTTGTTTACCACGTGCATTGCTCTTTTTCCTCCTTGTTTTGTTTGTAGTACTCTTTCCTCAATTCATCTTTCCACTGCAAAACTTGTTAGGAAATATAGGAGAATTGAATATATTTATTCATGGTTTATTTAAAAATCCTTATTTATACGTATGAAAATACATGAATATTTTATATTCATCAATGTTAAACTCTTGTTGTACCTCTTCGCCATGAAACTGGGCTTCAATGCTCCGATTATCCTATCTGATTCACAATCCTTACTCGACTTGTAGTGCCCGAAGGGTTTTCACCATCAAGCCTCTCTCATTTTTCTTTCACTCAACTTACCGTCGTCTTACGATGCCTATGAAGGTTTTCACCGCTAAGACTCTCTCATTTTGTTCTTTTTCTTTTTATTTCCTCTAACTCTGTAGATGACATGGCCTTGACCATAGTAAAAACAACGTATGATCCTAGCATGTCTAAACTCAGCACTCTCAAAGATTATTTGGGAGGTCTTTTTTTTGGACTGTAATGTGACTTTTGGACAGGGTTAGAAAGAAAGGATATCATAAAGGCTCAAAATAACTAAGATAACATGGTTAATTTATTTACAACTTTTGGAATCCATTTTAAAACTTTGCCCCACTTTTTAAAACAAGAGAATTTGATTCTAAGAAAAACCACCCCACTCTTGACTTCGTGGGATTATGAAATATTTTATTTGGGGCGACCGAACCGTAAAGTTGCTTACGTATCTTGTGGTGACAAGAATCAGGTCGAACGTAGTTCACAAGACTACTTTTGCTACTATTTTCCTTTTCTTTTTTCTTTTTTCTTTTTTCTTTTTTCTTTTTTCTTTTTTCTTTTTTCTTTTTTCTTTTTTCTTTTTTTTTTTTTTCTTTTTCCCTTTTTTCTTTATCGTTATTTTTTCTCTTTTTTTTTTTGAATTTTTCTTTTGGAATGAACTTTCTAAAATAAACATATGGAGACAAAAAATTTCGTATGACTCTAACTTCATTCCAAAAAAGGGGAGGTCAAAGAAATCAGTACAGACTCAAAAGGGGTACCAAAGGGTATAAAGTGTTTGGATAGCAGAAAGAGGGCCTCCCAAATCTAAGAACACCAAGTATAACACATGCAACTTGAAAATGAAAAATGAAGATCATGCATAGCATTTCTTTTGCAGCATCGGCATTGGAATCACTGATATGCCTTTGTCACGACCCTAGTTCACCAACTGTGAACACGTCATGACGGCACCTAGTCTTCATGACTAGGTAAGCCTAACACATTGCGGAAGTAACAATATTTATGAAATTCATAATCAAAAGCTAAATAACGTGAGTAATGTATACAGTTGTCGTCTGGCACATACACTTTAACACTCTAAATTCTGAAACCATCCCAAAGACCCGAAACCCACGGGCAACACAGTCTAAGAGTAATACATAAAACTGCTCTAATCATCCGGAAAGTCTATAGCAAGGAAGAACAGAATAACATCTAACTAACTAAAGGGGGTAGAGTGAGAGGGAGACTCTCCGGTCTGCGGAGGCGGCAGATATACCTCAAGTCTCCGAAATACTCCCTGCAGCGATAATGAGCCTGCGTAGAGGTACCTGGATCTGCACATGAAAAACATGCGCAGAAGAGGCGTGAGTACACCACAGCGGTACTCAGTAAGTGCCAAGCCTAACCTCGGTCGGGTAGTGACGAGGAAGGTCGAGGCCCTACTGAGATAAAAACATGATAATCAATAGAATAAGGAAAGACCATATGGATATAATCTACTTTCAGAATCTAGCAGAATAATAAATAAGACAGTAACCGAGAACTAACACAGTAAATAAATAGAAGTGCAAATCACCACCGGATATCTATCATCGGGGATCTCCTGGTATCCCGAGGATCTCCTGGTATCCCCATTATATACTCGAGGGATCTCCTAGTATCCCAAAGATCTCCTGGTATCCTCATCATATACTCGAGGTATCTCCTAGTATCCCGAGGATCTCCTGGTATCCTCATCATATACTCGAGGGATATCCTAGTATCCCGAGGATCTCCTAGTATCCTCATCATATACTCGAGGGATCTCCTATTATCCCTAGGATCTCCTGGTATCCTCATAATATACTCGAGGGATCTCCAAGTATCCCGAGGATCTCCTAGTATCCTCCATGTTTACACAAAGGATATCTTAGTATCCCGAGGATCTCCTGGTATCCTCCTCTTTTATAATCATATCTGTGCCAGGGATCTCTTGGTATCCCGCACTCTCAGTCGTAGAACGAAACACATACAAATGGAGTTACCGGGATGCCGTCTCGTAGTCCTCAATTCGTAACACCACACAATTCAAATAAGATAAATGCTAAGTAAGAACAATTAATAGAATTTCTAGTCTAGCATTGCTTCACGAAGAACATATAATATAGTTTAAGAAATTAAGCAAGTAAGTCAGCTAAACATGCTTATCCTAAGCTAACACAGGTTAAATTGCATTTTAGAATAGGCAAATTCGCAAGAAAACACAGTTAAATATTCTAAGTAAAACGGATTTTCAACAACTAGAACAAGTACACGCTCGTCACCTCGCGTATCGGGCATTTAAAATAACAAGTAATAGCTCCTAAGGGGAGAGGTCCCCCACACAAAGTTAGACAAGCCACTTACCTCGAACCAGTGCAAAAATCAAGGAACGATGCCTTTGCCATGAGTATCCGACTCCGAATGGCCCAAATCTATTCAATCCAATTACGTAACGTAAATAACATCGCAAACAACTGATTTCATCATTAAAATTAAAGCTAGGGCGCGGAAATAGGTAAAATGACCAAAATACCCTTCAGGCCAATGGCTCAGAATCGAATAACTTTCACATTTTCAGAACTCTCATACTCTCACGAGTCTAACCATATGAAAATCTCCCAAATCGGAGGTCAAATGCCCTCTCAAAATCACATAATTAAGTCTAAGAAGTTTCACCCATTTTTCCCAATTTTAGACCTTGAATTTGAATTCTAATGGTTGATTTAACTAGGTAATGATGAAATATAACTAGAAAGGATCAAAGAAACGTTACCCACTGATCTTCTCTTCAAAACCCACTCAAAATCGCCTTCTTTCGAGCTCTCAATTGATTTTCCAACTTTTGAAATTAAGCGTCGGATAAACCCTTATCAGAACAGTCGTTTCCGCTTTTGCGGCCCAGGGACCGCTTCTGCGGTCCCTCTTTTGCGGAAGAACCAAACGCTTTTGCGGTTCCACTAAAGTGACCAAAGTCCACTTCTGCGGACTATTAACCGCATTTGCAGTTTCGCTTATGCGATGAAGAAGCCGCTTATGTGGCGTCGTTTCTGCGGTTCCCAAGCCGCTGAAGCGGAAATACCAGAAGATGAGAAGTTCAGTTGCTGCACACTTTAGGAATTCTACCCGTCGACAATTTGAACTCATCACGGGGCCCCCGGAACCCCAACCGAAAACTCCAATACCATCTAATGCCTTATTCGAACTTGCACCAATCCTTAAACATCTAAAACAACACCGAAAACCCGATTAAATCAAAGATTCAATCCTAAGAACTCCAAGTTCATCCAAAATACGCTTTCGATCCCAAACCTACCCAAACCTCGCCCAAATGACCTGAAATTTTTCACGCACATCCAAAATGACATGACGGAGCTACAGAAGCTTCCGGAATTCCAAATCGATCCTCGGATCAAAAACTCACTAGCGGACCGGAAACTTCAAAAATTCAAACTTCGGCATTTCAAGCCTAAATGAGCTACAGACCTCCAAATTACATTCTGAACACGCTCCCAACCCCGAAATCACCTAACGAAGCTAACGGAACCATCGGATTCCTATTCCGAGGTCGTCTTCACACTGTTCCGAATACGGACCATTTTTCAACTCTTAAGCTCTCATTTAGGGACTAAGTGTCCCAAAACACTCCGAATCCTAATACCGAACGTCCCGGCAAACCAAAATAGCATAAATGAACTTAGGGAAAGCAATTAATGGGGGATCGGGGCGTAAATTCCAAAAATTACCGGCCGGGTCGTTACATCCTCCTACACTTAAACATTCGTTCGTCCTCAAACGAGAATAGAGAACATACCTGAAGTAGCAAAAGATGAGGGTACTGGCTGCGGATATCCTGCTCGGTCTCCCAAGTCGCCTCCTCGGCCGGCTGACCCCGCCACTGGACCTTCACTGAAGCAATGATCTTTGACCTCAACTTTCTGATCTGCTTGTCCAAAATGTCTACTGCCTCCTCAACATAGGATAGATCCTTGTCCAACTGGACTGATCTGAAATCCGACACGTGCGACGGATCACCATGATATCTCCGGAGCATCGAAACATGGAATACCAAATGAACTCCGGCTAGGCTGGGAGGTAAGGCAAGCTCATAAGCAACCTCCCCAACTCGCCTCAAGATCTGAAAGGGCCCAATAAATCTCGGACTCAGCTTCCCTTTCTTTCCAAACCTCATGACACCCTTCATAGGCGAAACTCGAAGCAGAACCCGCTCGCCCACCATATATGCAACATCACGAACCTTCTTGTTCGCGTAACTCTTCTGTCGGGACTGGGCTGCACGGAGTCTATCCTGAATCACCTTAACCTTCTCCATTGCATCCTGAACCATCTCTGTGCCCAATAGTCTGGCCTCACCCGGCTCAAACCAACCCACCGGAGATCTACATCTCCTACCATATAAGGCATCATACGACGCCATCTGAATGCTGGAATGATAACTGTTGTTATAAGCAACCAGTGGTAGGAAATGATCCCATAACCCTCCAAACTCAATCACGCACGCACTGAGCATATCCTCCAGAATTTGAATAGTGCGCTCAGACTGTGCATCCGTCTGGAGATGAAATGTCGTGCTCAAATCCACCCGAGTGCCTAACTCCTGCTGCACGGCCCTCCAGAACCCGATGTAAACTGAGTACCTCTATCTGAGATGATAGAAACTGGAATACCATGCAAACGGACGATCTCCCTGATATAAATCTCCACCAACCGCTCCGATAAGTAAGTGGTACACACAGGTATGAAATGAGCGGACTTGGTCAGCCGATCCACAATGACCCAAATAGAATCAAACTTATTCACGGTCTATGGGAGTCCAGATACGAAGTCCATGGTGATACGCTCCCACTTCCACTCTAGGATCTCAATCTGCTATAGCAACCTACCCGGACGCTGGTGCTCATACTTCACCTGCTGGCAGTTGAGGCATCTAGACACATAGTCAACTATATCCTTCTTCATCCACCTCCACCAGTAGTGCTGCCTCAAGTCCTGATACATCTTCGCGGCACCCGGATGGATGGAATACCGCGAGCTATGGGCCTCTACTAGAATCAACTCTCGAATATCATCGACATTGGGCACACAAATCCGGCCCTGCATCCTCAATACCCCATCATCCCCGATGGTAACATCTCGGGCATCACCACGCCGAACTCTGTCCTGAAGGACAAGCAAATGAGGGTCATCATAATGCCGCTCCCTGATGCGATCAAATAGGGAAGACCGAGAAACCACGCAGGCTAGAACTCGACTAGGCTCTGAAAGGTCCAATCTCACGAACTGTTTGGCTAAAGCCTAAACATCCATCGCCATAGGTCTCTCTGAGGCTGGTAGATATGCCAAACTCCCCAAACTCATCGCCCGGCGACTCAAGGCATCGGCAACCACATTGGCCTTTCCCGGGTGATAAAGGATAGTAATATCATAATCCTTTAACAACTCTAACCATCTCCTCTGATGCATATTTAGGTACTTCTGCTTAAGCAAGTGCTGCAAACTCCGATAGTCAGTATAGATCTCACAAGGCACCCTATACAAATAATGACGCCAGATCTTCAAGGCGTGAACAATGGCCGCTAACTCAAGATCGTGGACAGGGTAGTTCTTTTCATGAACCTTCAAGTGTCTGGACACGTAGGCAATCACCCTACCGTCCTGCATCAACACTGCTCCAAGTCCAACCCGTGAGGTATCACAATAAACTGTATAGGACCCCGAACCGGTAGGCAGCATCAAGATTGGGGCTGAAGTCAAAGCCGTCTTGAGCTTTTGGAAACTCGCCTCACACTCCACTGTCCACTGAAATGGGGCACCCTTCTGAATCAATCTAGTCATAGGGTCGCAATCAATGAAAACTCCTCTACAAAGCGACGGTAATAACCCGCCAAGCCGAGGAAACTGCGAATCTCTGTAGCTGAGGAGGGCCTGGGCCAACTCTGCACGGCCTCCACCTTCCTCGGATCCACTCGAATGCCCTCACTCGACACCACGTGGCCTAGGAATGCCACAGAACTCACATTTGGAGAACTTTGCATATAATCACTTCTCCTTCAGAGTCTGAAGTAATATCCTCAGGTGCTGCCTATGCTCCTCCCGACTCCGGGAATATACCAGAATATCATCAATAAAAACAATCACAAATGAGTCAAGATGTGGCTTGAGTACACTGTGCATCAAATGCATAAAAGTTGTCGGGGCATTAGTCAGCCCAAAAGACATAACAAGGAACTCGTAATGACCATACCGAATCCTGAAGGCAGTCTTCGGGATATCTGGCTCCCGAATCTTCAACTGATGATAACCTGAGCACAAATCAATTTTGGAAAACACCTGTGCGCCCTGAAGCTGATCAAACAGATCATCGATACGAGGTAAGGGATATCGGTTCTTCACTGTAACTTTGTTCAACTAGCGATAATCAATGCACATACGCATATAACCATCCTTCTTCTTCACAAACAAGACAAGAGCACCCCATGGCGAAACACTGGGTCGAATAAAACCCTTACCCAACAATTCTTGCAACTGATCCTTCAACTCCTTCAACTCAGGAGGAGCCATGCGATACGGGGGAATAGAAATGGGATGAGTGCCCGGCAACAGATCAATGCCAAAATCGATATCTCTATCGGGCGGCATGCCCGGAAGATCAGCTGGAAATATATCGGGGAAATCCCGTACCACTGAGACTGAATCAACAGAAGGGGTGTCAACACTGACATCTCTCACATAAGCTAAATACGCGGCACGCCCCTTCTCAACCATACGTTGAGCTTTAAGGAAGGAAATATCCCTGCTGGGAGTATGATCTAAAATACCACTCCACTCAATACGTGGAACACCTGGCATAGCCAGCGTCACGGTCTTGGCGTGACAATCAAGAATAGCATGATGGGGCGGCAACCAGTCCATGCCCAGAATAATGTCAAAGTCAACCATACCAAGTAATAATAGATCAGCCCTGGTCTCAAAACCACGAATAGTAACCAAACACAACCGGTACACGCGGTCCACAACAAGAGAATCTCCTACAGGAGTAGAAACATAAACGGGGGCACTCAAAGAATCCCGAGGCACACCCAAATGTGAAGCAAAATAAGAGGACACATATGAATAAGTAGAGCCTAGATCTAATAGAACTGATGCCTCTCTGTGACAAACCAGAATAATACATGTAATGACAGAGTTAGAGACAACCGCCTCAGTATGAGCAGGAATGCAATAATATCTGGCGCGACCCCTCTCACGAGGGCGGCCTCTATCTCCTCGGCCTCCACCCCTAGCTGGCTGGGCAGGTGGGGTAGCAGTGGAAGCTGGAACCATAGCTTGAGAACTCTGAGGAGCACGTTGTGGCTGAGCAGTCTGTGGAGGTGCACTTCTCCCAAGTCTAGGGCAATCCCTCACCACATAACGGGTATCACCACACTCATAGCAAGCTCTGGGAGGACGCCGGTGGCTGTGACTAACTAGAACTAGGCCTGCTGGACTGACCTCTGGAAGTACCCCGCGCAGGAGGTGTGCTAGAAACTGGAGGCACATAATAAGGCTCCTGAGGTGCTGGCAGAGCTGGAGTACTACTGGCTGCTGGCAAGGCTGAATGAACAGGGCAACCAGAATAACCCCTACCATAACGACCGGCTGACGAGGTACGGGCACCAGAGTAGTGACCCGACTCTCGAGACCTCTTGGCCTCCCTCTCCCCTCACCCCCTGGCGAGCATACCCTCAATCCTACTAGCAATGCTCACTACCTACTGATAAGGAATATCCATCTCTAACTCTCGAGCCATGCTGGACCGGATGGGCGGAATAAGACCCTCAATAAACCTCTGAACTCTTTCCCGAATTGTGGCCACCAAAGCCGGTGCATGCCTAGCCAACCTTGTATAATGGATGGCATACTCTAAAACTGTCATAGCACCCAGGCGCAAGTGCTCAAACTCCGCGCGCCAAGAATCCCTGAGGCTCTGGGGAACAAACTCTCTCATGAACATGTCTGAGAACTGGGTCCAAGTCAGTGAGGCAGTCGCGACTGGACTGTCAATCTCATAAGTACGCCACCAATCATAGGCGGCTCCCCAAAGTTGAAAGGCGGTGAAAGAAACCCCACTAGACTTCACTATGCCCATAGTACGAAGGATACGATAACACTCCTCCAAAAATCCCAAGGCATCATCTGAGGCTAGGCCACTGAACACTGGGGGATCATATTTCTTGAACCTCTCTAGCCTACGCTGCTCATCTTCTGAGACAGCTGACCCATCCCCTGGCTACAATGGTGCTGCAGGCGGTACAGGAATAACCTCGGGGACCTGCTCCATCGGCACTATCTACTCAAGAGTGGGGGCTGCGAGAGTCTGGGGCCCTCCCCCGGCCTGAGATGTTACTGCAGCGAGGGGAAGCAACCCCGCCTGAGCCAAGGTAGTGTACATGCTCATAAATGAGCCAGTGTCTCCTAGAGCGCTGGAGTAGTAGTAGTAGTTGTAGTAGGTGTACCATGTGCCTATGCTCCAACTAGATCTACTGGTGGTACCTCAGCGGCAGTGCGCGTGGGTGTTGTGGCTGCACCTCGTGCGCGTCCTCGACCTCTACCCCGACCCCGGCCCCGGCCTCTGACGGCGGTAGCAGGGGGCGCAGGTGCCTGCTCCTCTCGTGTAGCACGTGTCCTCACCATCTGTGAGAGAATAAAAGACAGAAGTTTAGAATGATGTCAAAATATCGAACGACAAGGAATTCAAAAGAATGAAGATTTTCCTAAACAGTTACATAGCCTTTCGTAGATAAAAACGGACGTCTCTGTACCGATCAACGAGACTCTAACAAATCGGCCTGTGTCCCGTGACTCCTATGAACCTAGAGCTCTGATACCAACTTGTCACGACCCTAGTTCACCAAGTGTGAACACGTCATGACGACACCTAGTCTTCACGACTAGGTAAGCCTAACACATTGCGGAAGAACAACATTTACGAAATTCATAATCAAAAGCTAAATAACGTGAGTAATGTATACAGTTGCCGACTGGCACATACACTTTAACACTTTAAATTCTGAAACCATCCCAAAGACCCGGAAACCCACGGGCAAAACAGGCTAAGAGTAATACGTAACACTGCTCTAATCATCTAGAAAGTCTATAGGAAGGAAGAACTAAATTGCATCTAACTAATTAAAGGGGGTAGAGTGAGAGGGAGACTCTCCGGTTTGCGGACGCGGCAGATATACCTCAAGTCTCTGAAATGCTCCCTGCAGCTATTGATAATGCGCCTGCATAGAGGTACCTGGATATGCACATGAAAAACATGCACAGAAGAGGCGTGAGTACACCACAGCGGTACTCAGTAAGTGTCAAGCCTAACCTCGGTCGGGTACTGACGAGGAAGGTCGAGGCCCTACTGAGATACAAACATGATAATCAATAGAATAAGGAAAGACCATATGGATATAATCTACTGTGATAATCTAGCAGAATAATAAATAAGACAGTAACCAAGAACTAACACAGTAAATAAATAGAAGTGCAAATCACCATCGGATATCTATCATCGGGGATCTCCTGGTATCCCGAGGATCTGCTGGTATCCCCATCATATACTCGAGGATCTCCTAGTATCCTCATCATATGCTCGAGGGATCTCCTAGTATCCCGAGGATATCCTGGTATCCTCATCATATACTCGAGGGATCTCCTAGTATCCCGAGGATCTCTTGGTATCCTCATCATATACTCGAGGGATCTCCTAGTATCCCTAGGATCTCCTGGTATCCTCATAATATACTCGAGGGATCTCCTAGTATACCGAGGATCTCCTAGTATCCTCCATGTTTACACAAGGGATCTCTTAGTATCCCGAGGATCTCCCGGTATCCTCCTATTTTATAATCATATCTGTGCTAGGGATCTCTTGGTAGCCCGCAATCTCTGTCGTAGAACGAAACACATACAAAGGGATTTATCGGGATGTCGTCCCGTAGTCCTCAATTCGTAACACCACACAATTCAAATAAGATAAATGCTAAGTAAGAACAATTAATAGAATTTCTAGTCTAGCATTGCTTCACGAAGAACATATAATACAGTTTAAGCAATTAAGCAAGTAAGTCAGCTAAACATGCTTATCCTAAGCTAACACATGTTAAATTGCATTTTAGAATAGGCAAATTCGCAAGAAAACATAGTTAAATATTCTAAGTAAAACGGATTTTCAACAACTAACACAAGTACACGCTCGTCACCTCACGTACCGGGCATTTAAAATAACAAGTAATAGCCGCTAAGGGGAGAGGTCCCCCACACAAAGTTAGACAAGTCACTTACCTCGAACCGGTGCAAAAATCAAGGAACGATGCCTTTGCCACGAGTATCCGACTTCGAATGGCCCAAATCTATTCAATCCAATTACGTAACGTAAATAACATCGCAAATAACTGATTTCATCATTAAAATTAAAGCTAGAGCGCGAAAATAGGTAAAATGACCAAAATTCCCCTCAGGCCAATGGCTCGGAATCAAATAACTTTTGCATTTTCAGAACCCTCATACTGTCACGAGTCTAACCATATGAAAATCTCCCAAATCGGAGGTCAAATGCTCGCTCAAAATCACATAATTAAGTGTAAGAAGTTTCACCCATTTTTCCCAATTTTAGACCTTGAATTTGAATTCTAATGGTTGATTTAACTAGGTGATGATGAAATATAACTAGAAAGGATCAAAGCAACGTTACCCAATGATCTTCTCTTCAAAACTCACTCAAAATCGCCTTATTCCGAGCTCTCAATTGATTTTCCAACTTTGAAATTAAGCCTCGGATAAACCCTTATCAGAACAGTCGTTTCCGTTTTTGCGGCCCAGGGACCGTTTTTGCGGAAGAACCAACCGCTTTTGCGGTTCCACTAAAGTGACCAGAGTCCGCTTCTGCGGACTATTAACCGCATTTGCAGTTCCGCTTATGTGGAAAGGAGATCGCTTCTGCGGTTTTCCTGAGGTAGTGCCCAATTCCGCTTATGCGATGAAGAAGCCGCTTATGCGGCGCCGCCTCTGCGGTTCCCAAGCCGCAGAAGCAGAAATACCAGAAGATGAGAAGTTTAGCTGCTACACACTTTAGGAATTCTACCCGTCGACCATCCAAAATCATCCCTGGGCCCCCGGGACCCCAACCAAAAACTGCAATACCATCTAACGCCTTATTCGAACTTGAACCAATTCTTAAACATCTAAAACAACAACAGAAACCCGATTAAATCAAAGATTCAAGCCTAATAACTTCAAGTTCATCCAAAATACTCTTTTGATCCCAAACCTCGCCCGAATGACCTAAAATTTTGCACGCACATCCAAAATGACATGACGGAGCTATAGAAGCTTCTGGAATTCCAAACCGACTCTTGGATCAAAAACTCACTATCGGACCGGAAAATTCAAAAATTCAAACTTCGGCATTTCAAGCCTAAATGAGCTACGGACCTCCAAATTACATTCCGAACATGCTCCCAACCCCAAAATCACCTAACGGAACCATCGGATTCCCATTCCGGGGTTGTCTTCACACTGTTCCGAATACGGACCATTTTTCAACTCTTAAGCTCTCATTTAGGGACTAAGTGTCCCAAAACACTCCGAATCCTAATACCGAACATCCCGGCAAACCAAAATAGCATAAATGAACTTAGGAAAAGCAGTTAATGGGGGATCGGGGCATAAATTCCAAAAATGACCGGCCGGGTCGTTACAGCTTTCCACTTTTTTTAGTGCCTTGTCAAGTACATAACCCTCGTTGGGTGATTCCCTCTTCACAATGGATACCTACCGTCAATTCGAAGAAAACTTTCTTGACTTTATCTTGTAACTTGAGATGCACTTGAACTCAAATTTATTTGCTTCAAATTATCCGGGATGCACTCTCCTTTAACGAATTCTTTTCATCCTATTAACTTCCTAAATTATCTGCCCCAGTTTCACATGGTTCAGGCTTCAAATGATCTCAAAATATCCAAATATGTACTTATTTCCCTCAAGTGTCCCTACCATCTTCAAAATTATTTTATTGCTTTATGACTAAACTAACTTTTAAGACCAGACCTAGAATTATGTGTGCAACCTAGATAACACTAAACGAGTTGCTATGACTAAACGAACTAGACAAAATAAAAGGATAGAAGGATTTGAGTCGCAAGACAATATCGGGATTACAACCCTAAAATAACCCGGATAACAGAAATGACAACAAAATAAACCACCAGAACTCCTCCCCGGCTAGCGAAGAAAAGAGCATCTTTCCAATCACCAATCTCGACATCTTAGCCACTGAGTTCAGCATCAACATTACTAGGACCTTCACAAGTCTCCATCACATTGACCTTAGCAAATTGCTTTTGGGTCCCTTTTTCCAACTCGTTCTTCAAATCAACTTCTGGAACCGAGACTGATAGCACTGAAAACTTTGTAGCAAGTGGCCTTCCAAGGAACTCAGAAGAGTTTTCATATTCATTTTCAACACAAATCATGCCCACCTTATGCGTCTCATTATAAACAGGCAACAAACTTTGCCTAGTATCAACTACATCTGGATTTTGCATGGTAATGTCACCTACATCGACAAGCTTCTGGACTGCTCTTTTCAGATTCCAACACTTTTCTATGTTGTGCCCTGGGGAATTAGAGCAATATGTGCACTTTTAAGAATAATCAAAATTCTTTAGAAGAGGGCTCGGCATTTTTATTTGACTCGGCTTCAATATGTCCAATTGCCTCAATCTTTGGAAAAAACTGGCATATGATTCTCCAATAGGAGTGAAAGACTTTTCTCTTTGTTGTTGCCTTCTCATTTTGAACTCCAGCCTTGGTTGGAACCTTGTTCGAGTGGGTGGTTAATATTCTTGAGGAGGCGGGTAAGATATTTGTAGAGGTGGTACAGTCCATTGCAGGTCTCGTGGGTGTGGAGCACATGGCGGTGCATTGTTGATAGAGTACTAGGAATGTGAGGTATGACCTTGGGATTTTTGTGGAGGAAAGTATCATTGATGAGGATTATCTGGAGTATGGGGATATTAATGGGGTCGTAATTGAGGATGAAAGTGTTTAGCAGGAATGCCCACTGGATCTTATCGTTGGTGGGGTTTAGCAACATCTTTTCTACTAATGGAGAACTGACCCGAGCAACTTGTTCGTTCCATCTAAACGAAAACTCCCTAAAGCCTTCCTTGGGTTTCTTTTCCATCCGAGATAGGGAGGAGCAGTCTGGGATAATGTCTACATTGTACTGATAGTGCCGAACAAAATCTCGAGCCAGGTCACCCCATGTATGCCACTTACTAGTGTCTTGGAGGGTGTACCACTCCAGTGCTGCCCCTCTAACTCAAATACGCCATCAATAATTCATCTTTCCCGCAAACACTTCTCATTTCACTACAATAACCCCTCATATGGGCTACTGGATCTCCACGCCCATCAAATAAATTAAGCTTTAGCGTTTTAGACCCTTTCAGCTTTCTGGATATATCATTTTGCTCCACTATCTTAGCAGGCTTTGCAGTCTCACCGGGAGGCTCAAAATGAGGAGCGTAAGAGTATGGAACCGAGAACTTGAAAGTTGGTTCTCGAGCATAGTGTTGGGCATCAGAGATTTTGAACACAATCTCACTAGAGGATCGAGTCAATGTAGCTGGTGGATGAGCTACAAAAACATGAGTGGTCAAATGAGCGGGATATGAGGTGGATCTGGGGAGATATCCTGGACTTCTGACAGTGGCGGAGTGGTGACAAGGCTTTCAGTGTAGTTAGGGGAAACTGATGGTGGAGGACGCCCACTAATCCAGGCTTGGTATATTTTGGTCATCTGTCCTTTCAACCTTAACACCTCTTCTTTCAACTCAGATTCTGATTCAACAATTACCTTAGACGGATCAATAACCCATGCGTCCAAGTCTTTGCTAGCAGTGTCTACCTTGCTCTTTGACCTTGTGTTGTATGGATGAGTTACTTAAGAACCACAAACCAACCACCATTCTGCTCAATGAAGACAACAAAAGGAACAAAATTGGGTTATCTTGTTAGCGTTAGGGCATTTAACATAAGATAATATCACATTATGTGCAATGCACCTAGTCATAATTATCGGTTCTAACATGACTTCGAGGGTATGAAGTTCATATGGCATCATCCCAATTTGTTCATTTCAATCCTCTCTTTCTTTTCTTTTCTAGCACTTTTTGGCTTGCCCATTTTCCTTTCTTTTTTCTTTCTAATTATCGCTCTTTTCTGTCCTCTCATTTCTCACGTCCCATAACTTCATCCTCTCTTTTTTTCTGTTCTCTTTTTTTCCTTTTCCATTTAATAAAAGAAAAATGATTCGATCGAACCCTATGTAGGTTGTCTACGTATCATGACGCCGCATGAATCAGATCTTTGCGTAGTTCGGAAAATCTAGGATAGACTAAACAAACTAACCTTCTTTTTTTTCTTCCTTAATGACTATTCTTATGAGAAAAGAGAAATAAAAAAAAGCAAATTTTTTTTCTTTAATTTTATAGACTTAATATTCTATAAGCTATTCTAAACTCAATCTTAAACGAGTAATTTTTTTTTTGAAACAGATACTCTATGAGAAATTATTTTAAAAAAACCTAGAAGAGAAAAATATTTTTGACTCTTTTTTTAGGAAAGAAATCCAAAGAATTAACCAAATAAAAATATTATGAATTTTCGTTTGATATCCTGAAAGAAAGATTTTCAACCAAGAAATGAAAAAGATAAAAAATATTTTTGGATTTTTAGTTTGATTACCTAAGGGAGAAACTCTGAAAATAAACTAAAGAAAAAGTATGTTGTTTTCTTTTTATTATATGTACAATTTCCTAAAGTTCTACTAAAAATAAAAAGAATTTTTTTATTCATTTTTCATTAATTTACCAAAGAAGAAGAACAACAACAACAATGACCCAGTGTAATTCCACTAGTGGGGTCTGGGTAGGGTAGTATGTACGTAGAATTTACCTCTACCCTAAGGGGTAGAGAGACTATTTTCAAGAGACCCTCAGCTCAAGAAGACGACAAGAGACGATATATTAGTACTATAAATTGAATCATAATAAAATAACAGCAATATAAAAAAACATGAAATAGATGAAAAGTACAACAATAACCAGTATGTAAAGACCGACATCAGTAGAAACCACTAACATTGTAAGACTAAATCTTAAACGTTGACCAAAGTCAAATTAGCCTTTTAAAGCCAAACTAAGGAATCAAGTATTCTAATTTCAACCCAAGCCCTTCTAATACCGAACTAACCATCCTTGCAAATAATAAAATAGTAAAAGCACATACGGGGAGTCTTATTTAGGGGAACAGAGTTCTAGAAAGAAAAATAACAGGTCGGGTCGTTATAATGATCATCGTATTTGCTTAAATGCCTCAGTTGAAGCGGTATGATTTCTCTTAAGAAATGAATTGTCATTTTGTGGTCATGATGAGAGTGAAGATTCTGAATATAAAGGTCCTTTTATTGAACTTTTAGAATTTCATGGGGATGAGCATTCGGATGTGGGAAAGGTAATATTACATAAAGCTCCAAAAAATAATATGATGATTTGTCCAGCAATTCAAAAGGATGTTATGGATAGTTGTGCTAAAGAAACAACTAAAGCTATCATCAAAGATTTGGATGGTGATTTCTTTAGGATATTAGTTGATGAATCAAAGGACATCTCACATAAAGAGCAAATGGCCTAGTTATACGATATGTTAACAAAAGTGGGGAGGTGTGTAACGACTCAGCCGGTCGTTTCGTGAGTTATAGCCTCGATTCCCCCATTTCTGCTTCCTTTTGCATTCTTCAGCTATATTTGATCGTATCGCGTTAGTTGGTTCGGGTTTGGTGTAGTTTTGGAGTAAATTGAGACACAATCTCCTATTTAGAAGCTTAAGTTGGAAAAGTAATCGGATATTGACTTATGAGTAAACGATCTTGGATTAGAATTTTGATGATTCTGTTAGCTCCATTAGGTGATTTTGAACATAGGAGCGCATCTGGAATGTGATTTGGAGGCCTGTGGTAGAATTAAGCATGAATTGACGAAAGTTAAAAATTTGGCGATTTTGGTCGGCAGTGGAAAATTTGATATCGGGATCGGAATGGAATTTTGGAAGTTGGAGTAGTGTCGTGGTGTCATTTGTGATGTGTGTGAAAAAATTGGGTCATTCAGAAGTGATTTGATAGGTTTCGGCGTCGTTTGTGAAATTTGGAAATTTAGAAGTTCTTCAACTTGAATACGAGGGTAATTTGGTGTTTTGATGTTGTTTTGAGTGATTCGAAGGTTCGACTATGTTTGAATGATGTTATGGGATATTTTGGTATGTTTGGTTGAGGTCTCGAGGGCCTCAGGTGAGTTTCGGGTGGTTAACGGATCAATTCTTGGCTTTGGAAGTTGGTAGATTTTCTGGTGTGATGTTGTAGAGATTTCCTTCATCGTGTTCGCGAGAGGGCTCTCGCATTTGCGCAAGGCATTTGGGAAGGACAAATGAGTTGTTCTTCGCATTCGCGAAGTACTTCCCGCGTTCGCGAAGGTGTAGGACTTTAAGGCTATGTATTTACGACCAGATCATCGCGTTCGCGTAGAGTCAACGGTCATTGGGGCTTCAGGCATTTAAGCCTATGAGTTCACGAGGAGAGTTTTGCATTCGCATAAGGTCAGCTAGTGTGGGCTTAGCGTTCATGAGAGGGTCCTCGCATTCACGAAAGAGGAATTCCAGGTCAGAGGCAGTTTGTGCTTCGCGAACGGGAGGGCAATACTGCGTTCGCGAAGAATAAAATTTGGGAAGGTAGTGTTTTATTCAAAATCGAGGGTTTGAGCCCAATTTTCATATTTTGAGCTAGAGACCACGGGATTGGGCGATTTTTGAAGGGAATTTAAGAGAGGTGATTGGGGTAAGTGTTACTCACTTGATTTTGGTTAAACTCCATGATTGTATCTTGATTTTCATCATCTAAATTGGGAATTGGGGTGTAAAATTGGGGGATGGGGGATGGAAGAGAATTGGAGATATAATTTTGGGGATTTGATTGGCCATTTCATGTCGGATTTTGATGAATTTGGTATGGGTAGACTCGTGAGTGAATGGGATTTCTAGTTTTGTGATTTTTGTCGTGTGACGACCCGACCCGTCGTCTCATGTGTTATTACTCCGTTTCCCCCTTTTCATGCTTCTTCATGTTTCGTTATCGGTATGTGGTGTTTTAGAGCTGATTTGGACTGGTTTTGATAAGAAATGAGACACTTAGTCTCTTTAAGGAAGGCTTAAGTTGAAAAAGTCAAATGGACATTGACTTATGAATTAGAAGGTTCGGATGCGATTTTCGGTGATTCGGTTAGCTTCGGGGGATGATTTGTTGACTTAGGAGCATGGGCGGAAGTGATTTTGGAGGTCCGGTGTAGAGTTAGACTTGAATTGGTGAAATTAGTATTTTGGCGAATTTCGATCGATGGGTGAGATTTTGATCTGAGGATCGGAATGGAATTTCGAGAGTTGATGTAGCTTCGTTGGGTATTTTGGATATGTGTGCAAATTTTCAGGTCATTCGTACATCGTTTGGTTGAGTTTTTGATCGAATGCGTGTTTCGGAAGTTTTGAAGAAACTTAGGCTTGAATCCGATGTGAATTGATGATTTTAGTATTGTTTGATGTGTTTTGAGGATTGGAACAAGTTTGAATAATGTTTTAGGAGGTGTTGGTGCTTTTGGTGAATGTCCCGGGGGCCTCGGGGTGATTTTGGATGGCTATCGGAAGGAAATTTGATGTTGGAATTGCAGGTTTTTGGTTGCAGCAGGTGTTTCCATATCTGCGGAAAGGAAACCGCAGATGCGGTTACGCGAAAGCAGATCCAGGTATCGTAGGTGCGAAAAGGTTGAGGTTGAGCAATTTTCGCAGAAGCGAAAAGCTATTCGCATAAGCGGGTCCGCATAAGCGGAAGTTATACCGCAGGAGCGGTTTTGGCATTTTCTTGATATTCCGCAGAAGCGGAAGGCGGGCCGCATAGGTGGTCCCGCTGATGCGAAATGTGGAACGCAGAAGTGGTAGGGGCCCTTAAGTGAAGGTCCACAGAAGCAGACATGGACCGTAGATGCAGAGGTCACAGAAGCGACGTTTTCTTCGTAGAAGCGAAATCTGGGCTGATCATAAAGGGTTTTATTGAAACATTTCATCCGCAAGGGTTATGTATTTTCCACCATTTTTTAGCGAGATTTGAGAGCTTTGAGGCTATTTTGAAGAGGGATTCAATGAGGAATGAGTAGAGGTAAGTTCCTTGGCTTAAATACACGAGATTATGATAGATTTAACATGGAAATTGGTTGAAATTCATTAAAATGAGGGGTAAAGCTAGGGCTTGAGTTTTTGATATTTCAAATTGGGATTTGATAGGTCATTTGAGCTCGGATTTGGGAGTTCTTGGTATGTTTGGAATCGTGGCGAGATGGGGAATCCGGTAATGTGAGTTTTGTAATTTTTCGAGAAGCGGGCCCTAGGCTCGGGTTTTGCTAGTTTCGAGATTTTTGCTATATTTTGATTGTTTTCGATTGGGTATTGTTCTGTTGGCATATTGTGATGTATTATCTCTGATTTTGGTTAGATTCGACGCGTGTGGAGGCCGATTTGAGGGGCAAGGCATCGCGAGAGAGGGATTTCACCGGTTCGAGGTGAGTAAATGATTGTAAATGATATCCTGAGGGTTTGAAACCCCGGATTTGCACATCGCAGTGTTATATTGAGGTGACTTGCACGTCGGATAGCGAGCGTGGGGTAGAGCACCATTGGGGATTGTGACTTAATTTGTATCGGTTGTTGATTTTTACCGCGTATTTGAATATGACGTGTTGTTTTTCACTATGACTTGGGCTTATTGCCATATTTGGGGCTTATTGCCGACTGTTTGAAATCCTTGTGAGCTATCATCATTGTTTTCCTAACTATTTGAAATATTATTTGAACTCAGTCCATTTGCATTACACTATTTCATGAACTCAGCTATATTTTTACTCAACCTTGAGTTTTAACTGATATTTGAACTATTGTTTGAGCTGAGCATTTTCATTTTCATTGATGCCCAAGGGGCTTATATTATTTTTGGACTGATTGAGGCTGAGGGCCATGATTGAGGATCTGATGAGTGATGTGAGGAGGCTTTCAGGCCTCGAGTAATGTGAGGAGGCTTTCAGGCCTCGAGTGATATGTGAGGAGGCTTTCAGACCTCGAGTGATATGTGAGGAGGCTTTCAGGCCTCGAGCGATATGTGAGGAGGCTTTCGGGCCTCGATTGCTTTATGAGAAGGCTTTCAGGCCTCATGTTGATATATACAAGCTTTCAGGCCTTATGATGATATAGCGCTTGGGCTGTAGGAGCCCCTCCGGAGTCTGCACACCCATAGTGAGTGCGGGTACCCTAATGTGAGTTGGGAGTGAGCCCAAGGGGCTGATGTTGTACCATGTGATTGATATTGAGCCCGAGGGGCTGGTACTTTTTTGAGTTGTGCCCGAGGGGCGAACTTTTATGTGCTCATCTTACATACTTATTTGCATTTTACCTGTTATACTGTGGTATTTGTGCCCGAGGGGCGGATTTTCTGTGCTAATCAGCACTAGCTATTTTTAAACAATTTTCGTAATTATTGAAAAGACCATTTTCAAAAGAGATTTGAACTGAGCCAAAACATTTCTAAAGGGTTCATTGACTTCACCGTTTTTCTCGGAAATTGTACCCGGCTTCTGTAGAGCCTGTTGGTTGCTTTACGTGATTTCTTGCTGCTCAGTTATTATTTACTCTTATTACTCATTGAGTTGGAGTACTCACTTTACTCCCTGTACCTCGCGTGCAGTTACAGGTATTGTTCACCCGGAAGCGGGTTAATAGCTGATTGAAGGTATTACTACTGTAGTGGGCAAGGTGACCGCCAGCGTTGGTGGCACCGGACTTCATCTTTTGATTCCAGATTTTATTCTGTATATTATTATTGGCACTGTAGTTGTGTTCAGGTTTTCTTTAGATGCTCGAGACTTGTGACACCACGATCGGGTTATATTGGGTTGTAATTAACCGGTTTTAATGCCATTAAGTTGTATTTTCTATTCATTATGTTTAATAATTGCTAAAGAGACGAATTGGGTTAGTTGGCTAGCCTTGTCTTCATGAGAGGTGTCATCATGATCGGGTTTGGAAATTGGGTCGTGATAATTTGTTATCAGAGCCTAGTTTACTAGGTCTCGCGAGTCATGAGCAGGTTTAGTAGAGTCTCGCGGATCGGTACGGAGATGTCTGTATTTATACTTGAGAGGCTGCAAAACCTTTAGGAAAAACTTCACCTTCTTGGAATTCTTATCGTGCGTACTTGATTCAGCTTGAGATATAGCTCTTGAAATTCCCTCCACACGTCTGTGTGCGCACATGAGCGCTCAGTATTATATGTGCCTTAATGGCTTGTGATTCCCCGATCAAGGGGAGAGATGTGATCATCGTGAGTATGTTGGGCCAATCTGGAGAACTTGAGGCCGGATCCTTGCCTATGGCTTGAGCATAGAGGTGCTGATTGTGTGAGCAAATGTTTTGAACTTATGTGTTCGGTATTGCCCTTATTAGCCGGAATGGCGGTTGGATACCCATGTGGTGAGTTGTTAGTGCTGCGAGGTGTACTTAAATGACTTGGTAGTGACGAAGGAGTCTGCTGGATAATATATGAACTGTTAAGTGTTCCTTTCCTATTGTGATTTGTTGTGTATCCCCAAGTTATGGGCGCGTGGAGAATATTTTCGTATCTCCTAGTTGGAAGGTAAAGTTCAATACTTATAGCGATATGAGTTCATACTCAGGAAGACTAAATTGACTGTATTATGTGTATGACGGTGGGAGGTGTGCTGAAATACTAAATTGAGGCGAAGCAAGTGGGTTATCTCCTACGAAGTGTTCTTGAGTGGTATGATCCTTATGTGTCTATTAGAAGATCCCATGTGTAATTGAAAGCTATGTGTTGTAATTTGAAAATTTGGGTCGCTTAAGATATTGGACTCAGCTGATGTGGGGATGAATGCGAGGTTTGTAGAGGATTTCAGTACCAGATGATCTGTGTTTTCATAAACTAGTTGATGATTTGAGTTTAATCTCACTATAATATTGTGGCATCATTAGAGTAAAAGTATTATGGGTTATTGAATGTGTCCTGATAGATGGCTTCGAGCCAAGTTGGGGAGGTGCTGTTGATTAGCTGATCGTGCGGTTATGTGCTATGTTGGTTCCGTTTCGAGGTATGCTGGCGGATCAGTCCTGGTTGCAGAAATTGAGACGAGGATGGTACGAGTGAAGCAAAATTTTGACAAAGGTTATATGGTTCTTTCGTAGATGTGAGATAATACTAGGATGTCTTGAGCTATGGTTGACAAAGAATGCTCAGTGTATAGATAAGGAAGATAGTTTTTGTAATGGTATGAGATCATGTTCTGTGGTGTCAGAGTGCTAATAAGGCACGAGTGGTTCTGTCTGTTAAGTCAGGTAATTTACAGTTGTATAAGAGTGAATGACTCTCGAGAATAGTTTTATTGTGTTCAAGATTTTGCATGTAATAATCAGGTGTCTTAAGGTGGTGTATGTGGCTAGAGACTGTGTTTCCATTTAGAAAAGGATCAAGACTTGTGATATTTTATGTTAATTATGGGATTCTATGTATCAGTATTTGGGAAGTAATGGTAATGAATTCAGATTCGCAGGAAGTTCTTCAAGTAAAGTATTCTGGAATGTGGTATTTCTGGGAAGCATTGAGAGAGTATTCAGTGGCTTATGGGTCTTAGACAGTGTGGTCTTGTGCATGGGTCTCGTGTAGTGAGCCTGGGTTAAGGCATTGTAGTGCTACAGCAGGGAAGAATATCAAGTTGATGATGAATTAGAAGGGAAACTGATGGACGAAATAGTTTGATAATAGACCAAATTGGTATGGTAAGGGTATGATTAATTCTTCATATGTGTTCGAGGTAATGAGCTCTTACAGGTATGATGCAGCAATGCTCTTGAGTCTTGACAGCTTGCTTAGCCTGGTTTGGATAGAAGAATTTAGTCCTGGCAGTTTAGTTTATGGTTAGGAAAAGGGAGATGGAGTTCTCATGGTATCCTAGTATGGTATGGTATATGCGATATGTTGTGGAGGATTGAGATTTGTGTGTGTAAGGTTCGGTTCAGTTCGGAATGGAAAGTCATTAAATTCTTAAGCAGCACGGGCAGCTGCAGGTGATTTAAGATTTGATCCTCAGATGATTAAGGAAAGTGGTACTGCTATTCTAGTGATTTGACGGGGGTATATGTTCAGTAAAAGGGGAAGGTGATGTAAACTGATAATACTTTGGTGGTATTGCAACATTTTCTTGTTGGATCGACTGTTGATATTTGAATTTGTTGATGGCACAGGGAAATTTTAGAATATCTCTCGTGGAATGAATGGGTACTTGATGTGTGATATGTATTCATACGGCGGAATTTGGGATCAGGTACAGTGATTCGTGTGCTATATGGAGTCGGAGACTGGGAGTTCTCAGGTACAGACTATGTGGTAGTTGTGGATCATGTGTATCGGCACCGTTTAGCGGCTATTGGGATTTGGAGACCCGAATGGATCTTTCTTTGCTTGGTATGTTAGATTGTGGATACGATATTAGGGTGTAGACTGGTTGTCTCAGTGTTGGGTTATTCTAGACTATCGTGCTATGGGCTATGTTGGAAAATGCCACAGGTTGTATGGCGAGGTGCATCGGATTATGTTCTAGCAGAGTGGGTTGTATTCCAAAGACCAGCAGACGGTTAGGAAGGATTGCTTTTCTTGATTGGGCCTTCGCGATGGATGTCAGTGCAAAGGTTCCTATCATTGACTTAGTTCTGGTATTGAGGGACTTTTTTGGATGCATTTCTTGTGGCCGGGCATGTCACCGGGTGAGACTGTGGATTTTGGTATTTATTTGGTGCCGGGCACTGTAGAGTACGGCTCCGTCAGGAGTTATAGTAGTGGAAAGAACAGTTTCAGGCTTCTTGGTATTGAGTTCGTTGGCAGGCCGATGTGGCTACGTATTTAGCTTGAGCTAGCTTGGTTAGTCACGAGATGTATTTTTGAGGGACATATTGATTCGATCGTTATTGAACTTGTAGTGATATGGGGAGACCTTTGAGTTGCTTTTTCTATGTTGTGAGGCGTTAAGATTTGTTGGATATGGGCTCATGTGGCGTGGTTCTATTGGGGATTCATAGTGGAAGTCGAGCGGGAAGAGTAATTGAGTGTTGCTCGGTAAATAGAGTATTGGTTATGGCCTATCAGGTTGTGTGACGTATGTTATTTGTTTCACCATGGGTGTAATTAATTGCTTTAGTTTCAGACATCAAATGTGCGCGGCTGTCGATTTTGATCATAGCAACTTGAGGTGATTCATGTTTAACAGTGTTTGGATAGGATCGCGTATTGTAGCGAGGCTACGTAGAGTTATGGCCTTTCGGGGTAGATTCATGTGTTCTGTTTTATGATGTGAGACGGTGTCTCATCCTGGTGCTGTGATGGTACTGATGAGCTTGAGGTACAGCTCTTTCGTTTGAGTTATTTGTCATGATTCGAGTATGTTCAGACCGTTTCTTATTGGTGCGCGTATTATGCAAGTGTGGCTTAGGCCGGTGTTGAGGTGTCATATCACCAGAATGGTGTGTTGGATTCGAGGTGATCGTTGGAGTCATTAATAAATACGAATAGATTTGATCTCAGCTTGTTAGAAGAATAAATATCGAGGTTCGACCCGAAAATCTGTTGTGGTATTAGTCAATAAGGAAGTGGCTTCGTGTAAGGGTGATCTGAGAAATGGTTATGGTTTATTGTGTGTTCATTTATCATTGGTAGTATATGAAAGAGTTGGGATGAACTTTATCTAACAAGAGATTTTATATCGATATTTGGTTGTCGTGGGCAGCTGCTATGAATGGAAGTTATCGCTGCATGTGTTTGAGTTATGTGGTATATCATATGATTGCTCCCGAGGTTGCAGGTATGGGTTATTACAGTTAGTTCGGGTTTATTCCGAATAAAGATGTGAGGTTCTGATCTTGTGTAAGATTTTGGAAAGTGCAATGTGGTCCTACGGTTTATGGTCTAGATTGACTGTGAAATTTTAGTTGTGTTGTATTATCGGACCTATGTGAGATAGGGTGGCGTGGGATCACCCCGGGTATATGCTTGGTAAGGTCATTCAGCTATTGGTTGGCTTCTAGTACAACTCTGGGTACGCTCGAGCACGAGCAATTGTTTAAGTTGGGGAGGATGTGACGACCCGACCCGTCGTCTCATGTGTTATTGCTCAGTTTCCCCCTTTTCATGCTTCTTCATGTTTCGTTATCGGTATGTGGTGTTTTAGAGTTGATTTGGACTGGTTTTGATAAGAAATGAGACACTTAGTCTCTTTAAGGAAGGCTTAAGTTGGAAAAGTCAATCGGACGTTGACTTATGAGTTATAAGGTTTGGATGTGATTTTCAGTGATTCGGTTAGCTTCAGGGGATGATTTGTGACGTAGGAGCGTGGCCGGAAGTGATTTTGGAGGTCCGGTGTAGAATTAGACTTGAATTGGCGAAATTAGTATTTTGGCGAATTTCGGTTGATTGGTGAGATTTTGATCCAAGGGTCGGAATGGAATTTCGAGAGTTGTTTTAGCTTCGTTAGGTGATTTTGGATATGTGTGCAAATTTTTAGGTCATTCGGACATCGTTTGGTTGAGTTTTTGATCGAATGCGTGTTTCGGAAGTTTTGAGGAAACTTAGGCTTGAATCCGATGTGAATTGATGATTTTAGTGTTGTTTGATGTGTTTTGAGGATTAGAACAAGTTTGAATAATGTTTTAGGAGGTGTTGGTGCTTTTGGTTGAGGTCCCGGGGGCCTCGGGGTGATTTCGGGTGGCTATCGGAAGAAAATTTGAAGTTGGAATTTCAGGTTTTTTGTTGTAGCAGGTGTTTCTGCATATGCGGAAAGGAAACCGCAGATGCGATTACGCGGAAGCGAATCCAGGTATCGCAGGTGCGAAAAGGTTGAGGTTGAGCAATTTCTGCAGAAGCGGAAAGCTATCCGCATAAGCGGGTCAGCATAAGCGAAAGTTATACCGCAGGAGCAGTTTTGGCATTCTCTTGATATTCCGCAGAAGCGGAAGGCGGGCTGCATAGGCGGTCCCGCTGTCACGACCCGTATTTCCCACCATCGGGAGTCGTGATGGCGCCTACTAACGGAGCTAGGCCAGCCAAACAGTAAACATTCTCTGATAATTTCTTAACAATATAAACATACGAAAACAATTAAATAAAAGCGGAAGACTTTAAGCTTACAAAACTGAAATCAAAATGCTAAAGTTTAAGATGAATCTATACCCAAAATCTGGTGTCACTAGCTCACGGACTGCTATAGAGTACTAAAAACAAGTCAGAAATGATATTACATATTGTTTGTCTCGAAACAAAGAAAACAAACTAAAACATAGAAGGGACTTCGGCCTGTGAACGTCAGCTAGGCTACCTTGTGAGTCCCTGGACTGAAGACAGCTCTCGGGCAATCCTACTGCTGCTATCCAAAAGCTGCTCCTGGATCTGTGCAAAAAGATGCACAGAGTGTAGCTTCAGCACAACCGACCCCATGTGCTGGTAAGTGCCTGGCCTAACCCCGGCGAAGTAGTGACGAGGCTAGACAGGACCTACCAAAAACAACCTGTGCAGATCTATATATACAAAGGCAACGGAAATAACAACGAAAAACATCAAATAAAACTGGGAAGGGGCATGCTCAGGGGGATATAGTGAAAACGGATCAACGGATATAACAACGAAACTACATCAATACCATGACTCATATAAGTAGTCGGCGCGCCACACGATCCCATAATATACATTTATAAGTGGATGGCGTGCCACACGATCCCATTTTCATAATTCATATGTGGACGGCGTGCCACACGATCCCATTTCATAATTCATAAGCGGACGGCGTGCCACACGTTCCCATTTCATAATTCATAAGTGGACGGCGTGCCACACAATCCCATTTCATAATTCATAATACATATAATCTTTCTAGAGGAGGCCCCATTAGGGGAACTCAACAACATAATGATTTAACCCGGAAAGGATACATCTAACAGCCCAAATATCCCGGCAAGGGAGGGTACATATAATGCTTAAATCCCGGCAAGGGAGCAACAACAATAATAGACTACGCATCGCGGCAAGGGAATAATCACAACACTTCTTCTTTTGATCACTTCTTTATCAATTATCAATTTCCAGTTCGAGCCAACGCTCCAACAATATGCCAATCACAATTCTTCCTGAACCATTCACATTATATGAAACTTATCAATTAAACAAGGAAGATGTATCACAAAATCCGAGTCAAACGCAATTAAGACTCACGGTCATGCTAGACTCCGGTGCATAGATAACCGTCACCATGCCTATACACTGTACTCCACATTTAGCAGTTAGCAAATAATATCCTAGTCATATTCCCTCAAGCCAAAGTTAGAACAAACACTTACCTCGGTCCAATAATAGCAATCAACTCTCCAATACCGCCTTTCCTCTACAATCCGAATCCGAAACAATGGTATCTAGGCATAATTAATTCAATAATATCAATTAGGGCTCA
>MU748261.1:0-54053 GCA_026770625.1 Nicotiana glauca | reverse complement strand
CCCCCCCCCCCCCGATCCAATTTAATTAAACCCAAGCCCAATTGAAATCAAACCTAGCCCAATTAAATCAAAACCGCCCCAACCCAGAACCAATCGTGACCGGTGATCTCTAAGATCAACGGTCCATAACACCTCTTACCATTTTTAATCCAAACGACCCCCTAACCCTCCTCATTTGTTACACCCTGCCACCCTTGAATCCCTCATCTCCTCTGTTCACTCTGAGACTAACTCTAATCCTTGCATTGTCACCTAAATCTACCCCAAATCCCTTTGATTCTTACCTATTCCATGAGATTCCGTGATGATTTGAGGCCTCTATCGGCCTCTTACCTTTTCCGGTTGTTCGATTTTGTTGTTTTATGAAGGGATCTCGAAGAGATCCAACCCAGATTTTGTTCAAAAATCATTTAAGGTTCAAAACCAGATTTCTGTTTATCTCTGTCACTTTCTCAAAACCTTCATCTCTTACACTTTGAATCTATTCAGATCCTTGCAGATCTGAAACGTTTTCGAGTTTATACGCTATCTTTCTTTAAAAAAAATATGTCCTCTTTATCTCGACTGATTTTTATGTTCCTCCAAATTAAGGTTTTTGATTCTTTATTATTTGATGTATATCTGAAGTGGTTTCGAGTTTCTATAACATTTTTTCTCTAAGGGCTTTCTGATTTCCCTACTGTTGATCGATCCTGAAGTTTCCCAAAACTAGGGCTCCACTTCTTCTTGTTTCTGCAAAAACTTTTCTAAGAGTTTCTAAGTGTTTGAAGCTTGTTATCTTTACTCTTATGCTTTAGTCCTTTATTTGTTCATTTGGCTCACTGTCCGCTTTAATTCTTTTCCGTTATTGACTATCTTGGTCAATCAAAATGGATTAATTGATTTACTTAGGTTTCGAATCATATTTTCTTGTTAAAATTATTACTTCCTTGTGATTTTACCTATTTTCCTCATTTATAA
Organism: Nicotiana glauca; assembly: GCA_026770625.1. Classification (NCBI taxonomy): domain Eukaryota; kingdom Viridiplantae; phylum Streptophyta; class Magnoliopsida; order Solanales; family Solanaceae; genus Nicotiana; species Nicotiana glauca. Next base: position 53,093 of record MU748261.1, on the reverse strand, counting down.
TTTTTAATTGGTACTACTTGCCTTATTTAGATTAATTAGCCTAATCTATGGTCTTTAGACTTATTGCTTACCTTATTTAACTCCAATCATGCTTGTTGGCTGATTTCGTATGAGATTCTCCCCGATTTAAGTGATATTAATTGATTAGGTTTAGCCTTGACTGACTGGTTAATTGATTTGAATACTCTATTTATGTCCCGTTAATTTTCCTTGCCTTATTTGTTTACTCTGCTCAATATTATATAAGTTTCATTCTTTTCTTTAACACATGAACATAGTTCAACACACACAGAGACATAAAAAAGCATACAAATTTCTTGCTCTCTTCCTCTATCACAATCTTCTACTCTTTGTTGATATATTTTTCTAACCGGTTAGGAGCCAAGGCTAGACCTTTGGACCATGTTTGCTTCATTCTTCTGTTGCTATACCGGTATGCTCCCACTACTGCCATTCAATAGGTTTAATTGAAGTTTCTAGACATATCTGCCGCACCTGATTTCCAGATTTGCGCATTCTAGATAAAGAAACTCATATCTTGGGCTAGAAATATTGAAATTGCGAGCCGTTTATGTCATTGGAAAGAAAACTCAAAGATAAGAAAATTCTCAAAATGTCACAGAAGTATTCCTTCTAGATTGGCCGCAACAAGCTCTTGAAATTTATTTAGACGTCTGCCTTGTTCCTTTTCAGCTTTGCGCGCTCCAGTGAAAAAAATTTATATCTCGAGCTAGGGATCTCTAAATTGCAATCTGTTTGTGCCGTTAGAAAAGTAAACTAATAGTGATGCATCATGGATGAATTTTATGGAAGAAATCCTTTTGGGCTGGAAATACAAATTTCTCATTTTGCGCCCTAGCTACTGTAAACTTTTAGATTTGTGTAGTTCCAGCAAAATAAAATAGTGTCTTGAGCTAGGAGCCTCAAAATAGCAAACGGTTTGTGTTGCTGGAAATTAGACATCCAATATACAACATATAATTTTTTTGGGGTGCAGAACGTCTTCCTGATGGACCGCAGTAATTTTCCAAAGTTGATCTCGTCCATTGAGCTTGTTTTCTAGCTCTATGCTCTTTGAGTTATCCTACGAATGTTTTTTTCTTCTTGAAATTGACTCTACAGTCCTGCATGTAGTAATTTTAGCTATCATACAAATATTATCTCTTCATTTATTTATTTATTTGTAGACTCGCAAAGAAGCTCAAAGGATCCAAATGTCAGACTGAGGTGTAATACAATATGCGGAGTCACCCCTTCACTAATTGTTGTATATGGTTTGTTGATAGTCTTGAAGTTCATCAATGGCAGCTCCCATGGTGATTAAAGGTTCTTCAAAAGAGATGAATTCTCATATATGGGACCGTTAACCAACACTTGCACAACAGAAGGAAACTATCATGATCGAGGCCTAACAATAAGGATATGTGGTCAAGAGATCATCACAACTACTGAATGCGAGGGACACAGGTCGAGAATGATATTAAATGTGGAGACGTTATATAGACTTGAAAAAGTATTTGAGACGCGTCAGCAATAAAGCCTAGTCTATGATCATCTTCATGATTTAGGCTTTTGTATAGAAAAATGTCTAGTTCCTTTTGCCTCTACATTTTTGGATGTATCAACTTTTGTACTACTGAAGCAATAAAACAACTTTTATACTTCAACACAAGTCATCTTCTTTTACTCATAGATATGTGCCTCTACACTTGAATAATTTATGTGATAATCCAGTGATGCCAAACTTTTATATTTTAGAACTCATGCAACTAAAATTAGAATGAAACTCTAAGCTTCCTGCGTACCTCGATGAAGAGGATCAAGTCATAACATAGTTCAGAGGGGTGAGTTATTTTTATTTTATTTTTATGTCCTAATTTTTTACTAGGCGCCTCTTGTGAGGTTTTCAACCTAGTGGACTTTTTTTGTCCATACACAATTTAGACTCATGCGAGCCGGGAGTGTAGCAACGTGCAGTTTAGGCCCATGCATTAAGGAGCATCATGACTTGCTATTTAGGCTCGTGCATCAAGGAGAGTCTTAACTAGCAGTTTAGGCTCGTGTGTCGAGGAGTGTAGATGATTTTCATGGGAAGTACTGCTTCAAAAAAAATTCGTTGATCGAACGAACTCTGAGATCATCATTATCAATAATTTTGTATGCGCCACTTGAATAGGCTTCTTCACAACATATGGCCCATCATATTTTTAGGTAAACTTGTCGCCTATGCATTTGTTGAGGATTATGGGTCATCGAACAGCTAGGACTAAGTCTCCCACTTGGAATGATCATGGCCTACTTTCTTGTTGAAGGCTCTATTTAGTCGTGCTTGACAACGCTCCAATTTTTGTTACGCTTCCAATCTTTTCTCTTCCAATGCCTGTAACTCTGCTAGGCAAAGTTGAGCATTCTCTTCAGACGTGAGTCCTTCTTAGATTGCGATCCGCAATTATAGAATTTTTGCTCCAATAGAATGACTACTTCTATGCCATACACCAAAGGGTAAAGAGTTTCTTGTGTAGCAGTTTTGAAGGTTGTCCAGTAGGTCCACAAGCTTCACCAATTTCTCATGCCAGTGTCTCTTGTTCTTTGCAACAACTTTCTTCAAAAGGTTACCAAGCGTCTTGCTAAAAGCTTCAGCAAAGGATTTCTCGGGTGCATTATACATTGAAGACTTAAGTTGCTTGAAATCGAACTTCCCACACAGACTCTTCACGAGCTTTTTGTAAAATGGTGTTCCGTTATCAGTGATTATGTATCCTGGTATGTCGTATCTAAAAATTATATATGAATTGATAAAATTGATAACATTTCCTTTTTTACCTCCTTGAGTGGAACAACTTCAGCCCATCTAGAGAAGTAGTCCGTAGAGGCCAATATGTACATCTGTCCCTTTGATGACTTTGGAAGCGGTCCAACAACGTCAAGTCCCCATGCATCAAAAGGCTATAAGGCTACAATTGGATGAAGAGGCTCTGGAGGTTGGTGGATGTAGTTGGAATGAAATTGACACGGTTGACATCTTTTGGCATGCTCCATGCAATCCTTAACCATTTTCGTCCAGTAGTAGCCCATCTTCTTGATGCAAAAATAGATCTTGGGATAGATTGGTGTGCTCCAGATGAGCTATAATGTGCTACCTCCATCGCTTGGTGGGATTCTTCTTTGTCAAGACATCGCAAGAATAATCCTTCAAAAGAGCGGCAAAATAATGTCCCCTTATAGAAGATGAATCGTGGTGCTCTTCATTTGATGTATGTTCTTTGTCGCGGATCCTCGAGTAATTTTCCATGTTCAAGGTACTCTATCAGTGGTTGCCTGCAATCTTCTTCTTCAACCACTCGAACAAGTGTATGCTGGCGTTCGTTGATTTGAAGATCAAGAAGTCTAGGAATAACCTATTGATGAAATACATATACCTTTGCTAACTCATTCTCTTTAAGTGCCATCATCGTGGACAAGTTATCCAAAGCATCAGTATTGTGATTTTCTTCTCTTAGGATGTGGTTTAAAAATACTTGGTCGAATCTTTCAAGCAAAACAAGAAGCATACTGATGGTATGGCAAAAGATATTCCTTTTTTACCTCATAACTTCCCAAAAGTTGGCTGATGATCAGCTTAGAGTCGTCGTAGATCTTCAATTGTAGAATCTTCATGTCTAATGCCATTTCGAGACCGATGATCATAGCTTGGTACTTTACGGCATTGTTGGAGCATGTTTCACCTAAAACAAAAGAGAATAGCAAGACTTGTCTTTTTGGAGAGATCAACACAACACCTGCCCCCGCACCGTTATGACGCGCAGATCCATCAAAGAACATTGTCTATGGTGGAAATTCTTCAATGAACAAAATTTCTTCATCTGGAAACTCATCACAAAGCTCCCATTATACCGAAAGAGGGTGACCAGCCAGAAAATTGGCTAGCATTTGTCCTTTCATAACTTTTTGAGGTGTGTATGTGATCTCATATTGGTTAAACAATATGGACCATCTTGCTAGTCATCCAGAAAGAACAGGTTGAATCATCACGAACTTCATGGGATCTACTCAAGAGATGAGTTTGATGGTGTATGCTTCAAAATATGCCTTAGCTTCTTTATCGCATAAAGTAACTCTAAGAATATTTTCCTAACAAGCATATAGTTTAACTCAGTTCCGATCAGAGTTCGACTGAGGTAGTACAAGGCTTGTTCCTTTCCTTTCTCATTCTCTTAAGCAAGTAGTACTCCAAGTGAACGTTCATGTGCTGCAACGTAGAGTATCAATGGCTTCCCAAGCATTGGCGCCCCTAAGATAGATGGATTCAACAAGTATCTTTTGATGCTTTCAAAAGCATTTTGACATGACTGATCCCAATTAAAAGGAATATTCTTCCTCAATAGATGATTGAAGGGTAGACACCGTCCGGCCATATTAGAGAAAAACCTCCGGATGAATGCTAAGTTTCTTTGGAGACTTCGAAGCTCCCTCAAGTTCTTTGGCTTGGGCATTTTCTGAATGGCGTCAATCTTTGCAGGATCAACTTCAATTCGACGATAACGCATAATGAAGCCAAGAAACTCTCCTGAGGTATCTCCAAATGCACACTTGAGTGGATTCATCTTCGAGTTGAATTTTCTTAACCTTTCAAAAATAATTCAAAGGTCTTCAAGATGGTAACGCCTACTATTCGTCTTCACCACCAGGTCATCGACCTAGCATTCAACCCTCTTATGAATCATGTCGCCATATATGTTTTGCATCATGCATTGGTAGGTAGCACCAACATTCTTCAGACCAAAGCTCATCACTTTGTAGCAGTATATCCCTTTTGGAGTTCGAAAACTAGTACACTCTTCATCTTTTGGAGACATTCTGATTTGATTGTATCCGTAGGACCCATCTTTGAATGACATAGCTTCATTCCTTGTTTGTAGCATCAACCATGAGTTCAATAATTGGTAGCGAAAAGTCATCTTTCAGACTTGTTTAGGTCTCGAAAGTTAACACAAACACATATTTGACCATTCTTCTTCTTGACAGGTACAATACTCGATATCCATGATGGGTACTTCACCTATCGAATAAATCCCGCCTCGATGAGCTTGTTCACTTCGACTTTAATTTGTGGTACTAGCTCGGGTCAAAAAATGCGTTGTGACTACTTTATAGGACGTGCTCCACTTTTGATCCCTAAATGATGAACGAATGCCTTAGGACTAAGACTAGCCATTTCTTTATACGACCAAGAAAAGACATCTTCATACTCGATCAATAACTTGGAGTATTCCTCCTCCTCCTGAGGCATAAGATGCGCACTAATAAAGGAGGGGCGTGGATCTTCTAGAGTGCCAAAATTGAGTTCCTTAAGTTCATCCATAGTTGATTGTCCACCATATTCTAGTTGAGGGGGAGCCTCATGTACTTCGTCATCAACGTTAAGGCATGGGCTATCTTCCACAGTTATGTGAAAGGATGTTTCCACAAAGTCTGACTTTTCTCTTTTACTTCCTTGGATGGTCGGCATGGCTTCTTTCTATTTCTATGCTTCTTTACGAGGCTGGCAAGTGTAAACAATGGTCCTCCTTTGAACCTTCAGTGGACCATCTATGGTCATTGACAAAATAGACATCCTCTTAATACGTGATGGGAAAGCACTACAAATTTCTTTGTCAGCAACAACTTCAAAATGACCCCGCTCCTCATGGACTTGCTCTTATGTTTTGACAATATCTTTCTGGATGGTGACTTCCTTATGGTTCCCAGTCGACAAAGACAAAGTTCTTTGAGGTAGTGGAAACTTCCTTTAGATGTTTGGAAGATACACGTTTACCTTTGTGACTTATCCTTTCAAACACCGAGACCCGGGGGGTTGATCCTCCAATGCGATCAAACACTGAATCCTGTTGTTTTATATTTTTGTCCTTTAACTTCTTTCACCTCCTCTACCTCGGTGTGTAGTGATGAATCTATCTCTTTGCTTCTTTTAGATGAAATTCGAAGAGGCTATGCCAAATTGAATCTCAACACAAACTTTAGAGTGGCGACGTAGCACCCTTGCTTTCTCAACTTCATTTGGGACTCATTGACTCCATGTATCTTTTAACCAGTGACTTTGTCTATGAGGTCTCCTAGTCTTGACGGATGGAGAAGTCATAACCAGACTTTTCACATAGTATGAAGGCCTTAGGATCAGAGTGCCCTTTTATTTTATCAGCTTGGAGATTGTCTTTAGCAGACTCACAAGTCATAGATGGATTTGTGCAATTGGGACGGTCATATGCTCCTTTAAATCTTGGATCGCTATGTGACTCATTTGCTTTTTTGGAGTACATTCCTATAACAAAGGTTGCCCTTTCTTTCATGCTCACGCGGAACATAGTGAAAAATTGGATGCCCCTTATTAGTCTTTATCTGTATGTCATCTTCAGATGATGATAGTTTAATAGAGAGTTTGGTGGTAGTCCATTGAGTCTCATTTTCTTCTTTTGAATTGAAATCAGATTTGTCAACAGATGATGGTTTCTCCATACTCGGTTCACAAGAATCTAGGTAGAATTTTTCATCTACAAAGTATGATTGTCTCAGTGAAAGGCTTGATGTCTGCATCAATTTTGACTATCTCTGCATCCCTTCTTTACTTCAGACATTGATGCAAAGTAGATGACACCACTCCACTCTCATAAATCCAAGGACGTTCAAGCAGCAAGTTGTATGATGTTTTAGTAAAGTTATAGTGAGCTTGCTCCAATAAAAACACAAGAACGTCGTGATAATAGAAAAGTTATCACATGTTGTGCAACAATTTCCTTCACATATTATGACTTGCTACTAGGTCTAAGTCATATAATAGACCTTTGTTTGTTGTAAGGGCCATTCGAGAACAACATCTCAATTGCATACTTGTTGATGATGGTTTGGCTGTCAATATCATGCCCAAGATGGTGCTAAAAAGCTTGGAATCTCTATCGATGAGCTATCCAAAAGTAACCTAACAATCTAAGCTTTCAACCAAGGAGGACAAAGATCCATTGGTATGATCCGCATGGGATTATCCATTGGTGATATGTAGTCAAACACCCTGATTCACGTCATTGTTGACATTTGTAATTTGAAAGTTCCCCGCCTGTATTCGGGGAGGAACTATGGCACTCGCATATCCTTGATTCGGGAGGACTCTTGGAGCCACTCATAGCGGTGGCGGAGGAGGGTCTGGAATATTGTTGTTGTCATTTGCATTGGCTAGACGGCCTCTACGTGGAGGTTGAGGTAATATAGGAAGCTCTTTGTGATCAAGATCGTCTACCTCCTCCCCTGCATTCACATTTCTAAGAGGGTCATTGGCATTGAGAGGCATTTGTACCTGAGTAATCTACACAAACAAAATTAGTAATTAAGAAGCAAAGAAGAGCAACACACAAAGCTACTAACTAGATAGCCAAAAACCATAAGCTCCCCGACAATGGCGCCAAAAAGTGATCGCAACCAACTACCCACTACTAAAGAGTAGGAGAAGAGGGCCGCAATAGCTTTTACCTGATATGAGGGTCGGGATTGAATCCTCAGGGAGCTAGAAGGGAATTCGGGTATCTACTTAGGATAGAGTTGCGTTTGGGCTCTTAGATGATCTTCTTTTCATTTTTGGGGTTTTCAATTATAAACTACTATTTTCAAACTACTAAATTGAAACTAAATTAAGCTACAAGAAGATTGCTAAGGTTGTATCTAATGGGAAGAAAGGCACTAGGGTCGTGACACTACCTAGGTGGTTAATTAACGGGTAGATGTTACTAAGGTTCGAGTGACATGTTTGCGGCTTATGCTATAACCGTTGCATGATTTTACCCACTCTCACACCTCTCGGTAGAGAGAGTGATTTTTCCCACTTGATTCTCTCGAGGCCAAATAGGTAGGCAAATTAGGACAAGCAACTAGGGTTCAAGTAGTGTGATTACTCTCTCGAGATTTAACCCGTTAATTGGGACTATCATTTCTCATGAGTCCATCCCAATTCCTTGTTGGGTCAATTTTGGGGTCATAGACTCTCTTTCTCAAGAGGAGTTAAACCCACTAAGCTTGAATCAGTGTTTGCAACCACAAATTCGAAATTAAAACATAAACTCAACCCAAATAACAAACACCCATAGTCAATTTAACCCTAGATGGCAACATCCATCAATTACCCACACTAAGGTTGAGCCACAACCCTAGCTAATGGGTTTAGCTACTCATGCTTGGACAAGAAAATGAAGAAATAGATGAAGAACAAGACATAATAACTAAATACTAAATTAAATTGCAAGAATCTATTGTTAATTTAAAGCTAAGATGCCTAAAATGGCTTCAAAAGTATCCTCACGAGCGCAACTCAAGTCTAGAAAATAACAAATGACCTAAAAAATGTAAAATGTTCTATTTATACTAAGCTGGAAAAACTGGACAAAAATACCCCTGCGGGGTCAGTGCGGGCCGCACAAGGCTCTTGAAATTCAAACTTTAGATCTCTAAAAGGTAGTGCGGCCGCAGAGTCCTCATCGTGAGCCGCACATATTGAACCACGGCCGCGTTGCCTTGAGTCCATTTTTGCCAACTCTCTGAATCTCCTAGTGCGGCCACATCCCACTTTGCATGGTCCGCACTAGGATTGGTTTCCTTCAGATTGCCTTGTCCTTGACACTTGAGCAGATTTCACTCCTTTTTTAGCCGATCCTTGACATTTTGTCACTTTGTTGATCAAATCTGCAATCAAGAACACTTATGAGCCTTTTGGGATTATTTTGTAACAATATATAACCAAAGTGTAAGTAAGAAGGAGCATAAAACATGGCAAAATCCTTAGTTATCACCCAACACTATACCCTCTTCAACCATGAAATGGAATTTTTCCCAATTTAGAACAAGTTTGGTGTCTTTACACCGGGCCAAAACTCTATCATAATTTCCCAAACACTCTTCAAAGTAATCACCAACCACACTAAAATCATCCATAAAGACTTCCAAAATGTCTTCCACCATATCGGTGAAAATAGCCACCATGCATCGTTGGAAAGTCGCCAGAGCATTGCACAACCCGAATGACATCCGAGAGAAAGAAAATGTGTCATATGGACAAGTAAAAGTCGTCTTCTCTAGGTCCTCCAGAGTGATTAAGATTTGATTATACCCGGAGTAGCCATCCAAAAAGCAATAAAAAGCACACCTCGCAAGGCGATCAAGCATTTGGTCAAGGAATGACAACGAGAAATGATCCTTTCGGGTCACCTTATTTGGTTTCTGGTAGTCCATGCAAACCCTCCACCCGGTAATGGTTTTAATGGGAATAAGTTCATTGTTGTCATTTGTAACCACAGTCATCCCACCTTTCTTCAGCATACATTGCACCGGAGAATTCCATAATCTATCGGAGATTGGATACACCACACCCGCATCTAGCCATTTGATCACTTCTTTCTTCACCACCTCTTACATTGCCTCATTGAGCCTCCTTTGATGCTCTAAGGAGGGCTTTGCATCATCCTCCAAAATGATTTTGTGCATGCAGAATGCGGGGCTTATTCCCCAAATGTCAGCCAATGTCTACCCAATTGCTTTCTTCCTCCTTCTTAGAACCGCCAAAGTAGCGTCTACCTGCAAGTTAGTGAGGCAAGAAGAAATAATAACTGGTAAAGTAGAATTTGAGCCCAAGAACTCATACCTGAGGTGTGGAGGAAGTGGTTTCAACTCCAACACCGGTGGCTCCTCAATAGATGGGTTAGTTTGTGGAGTTTTTCGATTGCTGACACCGGTGGCTCCTCAATAGGAAGTGGTTACAAGCTCTTCATCATATCAATGAATGTTTTGAATTAATTATCATTTCTTTGCTTTGCAAGCCTTTGAGGATAAGGCAGAGGTGGCCTAGGCAAAGGTGTCTTAGCTTTGGGCACCATCGGCTAGGGCATGTCAATTACGTATTCCTTAGACGGGTTCACGGCATCTTGAGTTTCTACCTCTACCTCATCAATATATATCCTCGCTTCATTGTTCACATTGTTCTCAACTACATCTTCAACTATCAAAGGACCCATATCTTCTTGGAACCCAGCATCATCATCCATAACTTTCTTTTCTTTCGAGGCATTCACATCACTGCCTCTCCTGCTTCTTGTTGTAACCACCATCACATGATTGTTCCCACCCTTAGGGTTCACTATCGTATCACTTGCTAGAGAGCCCTTAGGCAAAGTATTCAACGATTGAGAGATTTGGCCTATTTGTACCTCTAAGTTCCGGATAAAGGTATTGTGGGAAGCCAATTGAGCATCGAAATCTTGGTTCTTCTTCATCATTTGTTCGAATATCATTTCTATTCTACCCATATCATTGCTAGAAGAACTTGGACCTTGAGAAGGGAAAGGGGTGGGTTGTTCGGTTGTTGATACATCGGGGGTCTTTTCCCCCGGTTGCCTTGATTCCTATTATTCCATCCACCTTGATTGTTATTGTTACCCCAATTTTTATTACCATTCCAATTCCCTTGGTTGCCTTGATTGTTGTTCCCTCCATTACCACTTTGGTTGTTGTTGTTCCAATTACCACCACCTTGTTGTTGATTACCCCAATTGCCTTGGGGTCGCCATTGTTGGGTTGAAGAGTTGCCTCTATTGCCTTGGAAATTGTTCGCATATTGTACCTCTTCATTTGGTTCACCACACCCATTATTTTGAAACCCATCACATGCATCATCAAATTGCTCAGAATTCTCTTGATTTTGTTGCCTTCTTCGCCTTCTCTTGTTCACTAGCATATTCATACCCTTCATGACATTCACTTGGTAAGGATTTTGGACTTGTTGCAACTGTGCCTTAGCCAATTGGTTCATAGTAGTTGTCAACTCCACTATAGCTTGCCCATGGTCATGTAATTCCTTGTGCAAATGATAACCGTAGGGTCACCTTGAGGAACATTGGCCCTACTTTGCCATGTGGAAGATGTATCCGCCATCTCATCAAAAATGGCACACGCTTCATCATACGTCAACTTCATAAAATTGCCCCGGCCAATTGGTTCACTATGCATTGATTTGTAGTAATGATGCCACGGTAGAAAGTTTGTTGTAACAAATTCTCCGTCATGTCATTATTGGGGCATTCTTTCACCATTGTTCTATACCGCTCCCAAATCTCATGCAAAGGTTCTGTGGGCTCTTGCTTGAAGGCTAATATCTCATCTCGAAGTGTCGCCATGTGCCCGGGTGAGAAAAATTTAGAAGTAAACTTGTCCACCAACTCATCCCAAGTTGTGATGGAATGGTTGGGGAGTCTCTCTAGACAATCCAATGACTTTCCCCGAAGTGAGAACGGGAAAAGTCTCAACCTAAGAGAATTTTCTGACTATTCGTCTGCTTGCTCCCCCAACATATATCTACGAACCCCTTGAGATGTTTGTATGCATTTTGATCAGAGGCGCCCATAAAATACCCACGTTGCTCGAGCAAGGTCAACATCATATTTGTTATTTGAAAATTCCCCACCCGGATTCGGGGAGGGACAATAGCACTTGCATATCCTTGGTTCGGTAGCACCCGAGGAACCGCTCTTGGAGGTAGAGGAGGAGGGTCTGGGACATTGTCATTAGCATTGTCCTGGCAGCCTCGTCATGGTCCGAGAGGTACAAGAGGCACCTCATATTTTCCAATATCATCAACCTCCTCCCCCGCAAGCACATTTCCAAGAGGGTCATTAGCATTTAAAGCCATTTGGTATCGGAAGTATCCACATACAAATTAGTAACAAAGAAGGTAAGAAGAACAATACACAAAAATAACTAAATAGATAGCCAAAACCGTTAGCTCCCCGACAACGGCACCAAAAAGTGATCGTTGCCTACTCTGCACCAATAAAAGGTAGCAAGAGAGGGTCGCAGTAGCTTTTACCCGATTTGTGGGTCGGGATCGATTTCCTCAGGGAGCTAGAAATGGAGTCGAGTATCTATTCAGGATGGAATTGCATATTTGTTCCAAATATCACTTCTATTCATTTTTGGTGTTTCTTTATATTCTACTATGATTAAACTACAAATTATAATTGTAACTAAATTAATCTAAGAGTAAATTTCTACAAGTTGTATCTAATGGTTTAAAAGGTACTATGGTAGTGACCTTCACCTAGGTGGCTAATTGAATGGTAATTGCATCTAAGGCACGATTGACATAATTGGGGAAATATGTTATAACTGTTGCTCGATACTACCCACTCTACACCTCTTGGTAGAAAGAGTGGTTTTGCCCAATTGACTTTCTCAAGACCAATTGGGTATGCATGTTTGCCCAAGCAACTAGGGTTCAAGTCGGGTAATTACTCTCTCGAGGTTTAACCCTTTAATTGGGACTATCAAATCTCTTGAGTCCATCTCAAATCCTTGTTGAGTCAACTTTGGAGACTTAGGCTTCCTTTCTCAAGAAGAGCCCAAGTCAACTTAGCACAAACTAGTGTTTGCAACCAATAATTCATAAATTAAACCATAAAATTAATACAAATAACAAACAATCATAGTCAATCTAACCTAAAATCACAACACCCATCAATTACCCACACTAGGGTTGAGCCACAATCCTAGCTAATGGGTCTAGCTACTCATGCTTGAAGCTAAAATCAGAGAAATAGATGAAGAGAAAGACATATTAATTAATTACTAAAGTAAATACAAAGTTTCAATGATTAAAGCTAAGTAAATGTGCCAAAAATGGCTAAGATATGCCTTCTCATGAGCGCAACTGCTGTTCTGAAATAACTAATGCCCTAAAATGGAAAAATGTTCTATTTATACTAAGGTGGAAAAATTGGACAAAAATGCCCCTGCAAGATCAGTGTGAGTCGCACAAAATGAACTGCGGCCGCACTAGGCTCTTGAACTTGAAGTCTTCGCTCTCTGAACTCAGGCTCCGCGGACCGCAGAAAATGGACCGCGGTCGCGGAGGCAGCTAGCGCGGTTTGCACAAAGTCGACCGTGGACCGCATAGGCTTGATGATAGGCTCTGTACATCTCTCTGAAGTTGGCTTCCGCGGACCGCGTAGAATGGTAATGCGGCCGCGGAGTCTTCAATGCGGACCGCACAATCTCCACTGCAGTCGCACTACTTTAACACTTGATTTGCCAGTTCTCTAAATCCCCCTAGTGCGGACCACACAGAATGGATTGTGGCCACACTATGTTTGATGCCTTAAATCTAGTCTTAGAATCTCCCTAGTGCGGACAGCACAAAGTGTAGTGCGGCCGCCCTAGGCCTGTTTGTCCTGAGTTTGCCTGGTCTTTGGTACTTGTGCAGATTTCACTCCTTTTGAGCTGATCTTTGACATCTCGTCACTTTTTTGGTCAAACCTGCAATCAAGCACAACTTATGAGCCTTTTAGGGTTATTTTGTATGAATTTATGAACAAAGCATAAGCAAGAAGGAGCATGAAACACGTCAAAATCCCTAGTTATCAATATCCCACATAACATCCATTGCAGCGTGAAGCCCGCTCCCAAATACTCATCAAGACAAATGCTCGGATTCACTGAACATATGAATATTGATATCAAGTACAATCCCACATAACATCTACTACGGCATGCAGCCCGCTCCAAAATGCTCATCGAGCCAAAATGCTCAGGTTCACTGATCATATGAATTTGAACAGAATTACAACATGCGTGGGGAATAATCGTACAACCTCACAGCTCACCACAACATAAGAGAGCAGCACATAACATAGGCCAGAGGCACAAATAATGTCCATTCTGCCTGAGAACATAACCAAAATAACAATCTCACGGGAGAACACTAACTTGACCTGATACAAAATACATATTCTTGCTGATCTTCCAAATAGTCCCAACCAAATCCTGATTCTTCCTAAATAGATAAATATGCTTCAAAAGATCCACAATAACTTATTAGTATTGTATTCTATTAATTATCTCATTCTCAACATTTCTTCAAAGTCTGCAGACAGGAATTAGTCCACATATGAAGGCATCTAGCCCCAAACATCTGGAATACCAAAATTTCCATAGCCAACTCAACTACGCAAATCAAATGGCTGATATATCACTCACACCCTATTATTATAATGAAGCACCCATATAGAGTTTTGTTGCGGCCAAACACACACGCAAATATACGCGGTTGTCAAGTAATAAAGTCACTAAAAGTTGGATGTCGAACCCACGAGGACTTATGATTAACTATTAACTAAATTAGACTGTCCTAATTATCTAAACAAGAATTAAATCTAGAAATATTTGATTCTAAACTAACTAAATAAAGAAATATAAATAATAAACTTTGAACAGAGAAAGAGCAAATTTTTATGATATCAATGTAATGAAAACGATCTAGGGTTATGGGTTATCTAACATTCCTATTGTATTCTTCAATTGAATTGACTAACTAATTTATCTAGTTTATTGGTTGACAGGGTTAATATTGCTCATAAGAATCTGTTGAGTGCTTACTCGCCTATTCAAGCTAACCTAATGCCTATATGTCTATGGAGTTAGAATCAATAAGAACGCATTTATAATTCCTGTAAACCAACCAAGTAAGGCAATTAGGTATGTGTCTATCCTAACCACGAATGCGTTCCCCGATGCCCAGGTTCAAGAACTTTCTCTACTCAATCCTATATGCAATCTAGAATTCCTACTTTCGAGTTCAATTCAAGATTCGTAGATAATATTCAACTGATGATCAAGCAATAAAATAATTAAGTGCAGGATTGAATAAATAAACCAACATTATAAACTAAGAAATCAAAATCAATATCTGAATAACAATAGTCATGAAAGAACCACAATCCTAGAACGTGAAGTTTAGCTCCACATAGACATGGTAGCAAAACAACAAATCATACAAAGAAACATAAAAATTACTAAGTTTGATGGAAGAAAAGATGGAAATTGATGAATTTCGGCCTCCACGGCAGCTCTATGCTTGTGTTTTCCTCTCAAAAAATGTCCTCTCCCCTCAAAGTAGGGTTTAGGATGGCTTTTATATCATTGGAGGCGTCTTGAAGTGAAAATAATCGAGTCCAAGCCAGAATAGGACACTTTCACGTTCTGAGCGTCCAGGGCAGCGTGGGGCGCTGGCCCTGGCGCTTAAAATATTGGCCTACTGGAAACTGGGCCACAGCGAGCGCCCCACACTGGTTGTGGCCCTCAAAATTGACTTTTTGCCTTTTTGCTCCGAATTTCCTCCAATTCGCGCCCTTCATCCCAAATTGCATCCGAATGATTCATAAACATAGAAATACCATAATTTAGCATAAATCATCATTTAAACATCTTAAATCATCTAAACAAGAGCAAAATGCGAGGCGATATATATCAAAATACACATACTTTATGCCGATTATCAACACCCCACACATAGACTCTTGCTCGTCCTCGAGAAATGGAACTAAATCAATCCCCCATAACATACTTATCACTATGAAAGAGAACTTCACAATTAATTCAATCAAACACCCTACCTTTGGACTATGATCCATATCGGCAATTAAGTATGAACACGCAAATTTCACATTCTTCTTGTATTCACATTAGCCTAAATATATACAATACTATTCAACCAACTCAAGCAAACTTCCCCAACCACCTTACCTCAAGAGATGACTCGTTATACTAAGTATCCTCAACTTACACACTCACCCAACAAAAGAAAGTGTACAACATCACCAATCCATCATGAGACCAAGTGCCCTTACCACAAACCAAAGAGTGATTATCAAAGTCCACATTTAAATATGTCATTGAACATATTCAAGGACATCACACAATTGAATAATATTCACTCACTCTCACAAAGAATTCATGTGAATCCTGTGGTCGTACCATAAGCTTGCCCGTAGGGTATATCTCTACTAATCTAAGCTAGCCAAATCTAGGATCAATTAGGAATTTAAGGTTGTAATGTAGGCTAAGGGGCGGGTAGCATATATTTAGGAATAGTGACTAACCCTCCTAAGCACTTTAATACACTACACTCAAAAACATTTTCAAATCAAGAAAAAAGTAGGAGTATGGCTTGTAATGTGGGTGCCAAGGAAACAGTCTATAGGCTCAAAGGGCTAGCAATGGAAAATTTATTTATAAGTGACAAGAACCTCCATGGTCAAGCAAGAAACGCCTACATCATCTCCTAGACTAGCATAACTTAAAGATTTCGCGTTGATTAACACACGGGGCATGTTCTAGACTACAAAGGATAGCACAGAGTATCAAAAATCCTTACACACACATGGCACTTGACTCGCTCAAGACGGTTCTGTGCAACTCTTAAGTCAAGCAGGCTAGCAAGCTGAGAATTTTTAAGCAACAATGCACTAGGTAGCATACAAGTCAATCAACTGAGAAAAAGGCATCAAAGAGTAGGCCACTTACTTTACTTGTGCATTACAATTTAAATCATATATGCAGAAAGATAGAGCGCATGCCATAACTTAAATTGCCAACACCAACTATGTCAATAGGTATCTCAAAGCACCTCAATTTCCCTTTTCCTACTCCTAAGAAAGAAAAAATAAAAAAAATAAAAACTAAACTAGAATACCCGGTTCGAGCTACACCATTGGAAAAGAATTGGTGTCGAAAGAAAAATCAAGGGACACTACCTAACTACCTAAAACTAAAAAAATAAAAAGAAAATCTTTTTGGTATTTTTAATCCGACTTTAAACCCTCAAGAAAATTGTCCAACAGCTCCATCGTCGGGAAAAGTCCAAGATTTTTTAGATTTTTTTTTTTCAAATATTTTTTTTCTTTACATACAATCTACTACACTAAGAAAGAATACTACAAATAACCTAGGATAGCACAAAAAAAATTATCCAAACAATCTCCTCACCCCACACTTAAAATTGTGCAATGTCCTCAATGTACATTGTAAATAACAAGAGGGTAAAAGAGACTCCTTGGTAGGCCAAAGGCCGAAGCATTAGCAGCTCACGGGATACTCAGACTTCTCTCAGGTATGATCCTTTGGGCGGGCACCCCACACTTAGTTCCAACCACATGGCTCACTTTTGCACACTTCCTATGGATTTTCTCCCTATGCTCAATATCCTACAAAATAAAACACATTACAAAAATAATACAATAAGAAAAAAAATCAAAAATAAAAGAAAGCAGTAAAGTTGGGTTGCCTCCCAACAAGCGCTTAATTTAACGTCGCGGCACAACGTGAACCACTTTTTCCTCTACCTCGAGCTTATAAATTGTACCTCTAACATGGCATCCAATATGCGGCTATGCTCCAGTGGTGGGGATAAAATGATAATCAGGCAAACTAATAATTTTTTCACTCTGCACTTCTTGGCCTTTAGATGAGGAATGTAATTTTTGCTTTTTGGCACAAAAAATTCAAGAATATAGGCACTCTCATACTCACCCTTTGATTCCCTCATAGGCTCAGATGGCTCGATTACTATCTTACTATCTAAACAAAATGTGGAAAAATGATTGGAATGAGGTCTCATGCACCCTAACTCATGAATTTTACTACTATTTGCATCCCTGTATTTACACACACTCAAGTCTCCCAAGGTAATGTTATCTACTCCCTCATATGACTCTAGATCACTCTTCTCAACATTGGCATCCTCAATAAAAATATGGTCTAATTGTTGGTATTCTCGTTTTAGCTCCTCAATTTGGTCTAGAAGATTTTTTTCAGCTTCACACAACCCATTATTAAATTGTTGGGCATTACACGCATCAACCTTTGTACTCTCTGCATCTAAGTTATGTACAGCCAAGCCAAAATTATTAATTTTATGTGAAAGTTCATCTCTCTCCTTAGACCAATCATATACCATGTTGTTAGAAGACAACGTCATTCCTCATATTCCCTTAATCGTGAATATTCTTGCCAATACCAACCTTTACTCCCATATTCAAATTCAGACCTCCGGAGTTCAGGTCAAGACAAGCCCAAAAAGACTGACCATAAAAGACTTCCATCAACCATGCTTCTTCATCAATAACCTTACCTCCGGATATTTCATCCCCAGATGTCATGTTGAGAGAACTAGAAACGCACTAAGAGAACGATCAAAATTGTTATAAAATAAAAATAATTACAAAAAGAGATGGAAAAAATCAAAACTTGTAAAGATAAAAGTAAAAGTCTAATATAGAAAAATAGTCAATTTCTAAGTCCCCGACAACGGAGCAAAAAACTTGTTGCAGCCAAACGCACACGCAAGTATACGCTGTCGTCAAGTAATAAAGTCACTAAAAGTCGGATGTCGAACCCACGAGAACTTGTGATTAACTATTAACTAAATTAGACTGTCCTAATTATCTAAACAAGAATTATACCTAGAAATATTCAATTCTAAACTAATTAAATAAGGAAATATAAACAATGAACTTTGAATAGAGAAAGAGCAGATTTTTATGATATCAATGTGATGAAAACGATCTAGGGTTATGGGCTATCTAACATTCCTATTGTATTCTTCAATTGAATTGACTAACTAATTTATATAGTTTATTGGTTGACAGGGTTAATATTGCTCATAAGAATCTGTCGAGTGCTTACTCGCTTATTCAAGCTAACCTAACGCCTATATGTCTATGGAGTTAGAATCAACAAGAATGCATTTATAATTCATGTAAATCAACCAAGTAAGGCAATTAGGTATATGTCTATCCTAATCGCGAATCCGTTCCCCGATGCCCAGGTTCAAGAACTTGCTCTACTCAATCCTATATGCAATCTAGAATTTCCACTTTCGAGTTCAATTCAAGATTCGTAGATAGTATTCAATTGGTGATCAAGCAATCAAATAATTAAGTGCAGGATTGAATAAATAAACCAATATTATAAAGTAAGAAATCAAAATCAATATCCGAATAACAAAAGTCATGAAAGAACCACAACCCTAGAACGTGAAGTTTAGCTCCACATAGGCATGGTAGCAAAACAACAAATCATACAAAGAAACATAAAAAATACTAAGTTTGATGGAAGAAAAGATGGAACTTGATGAATTTTGGCCTCTACGGCGGCTCTATGCTTGTGTTTTCCTCTCAAAAAACGCCCTCTCCCCTCAAAGTAGGTTTTAGGATGGCTTTTATATCATTGGAGGCGTCTTGGACTTAAAATAACCGAGTCCAAGTCAGAATAGGACACTTTCACATTTCGAGCATCCAGGGCAGCGTGGAGCACTGGCCCTGGCGCTCAAAATATCTGCCTACTGGAAACTGGGCCACAGCGAGCGCCCCACGCTGGTTGTGGCCCTCAAAAATGACTTTTTGTCTTTTTTCTCTGATTTCGCTCCAATTCGCGCCCTTTCGTCTCAAATTGCATCTGAATGATTCCTACACATAAAAACACCATAATTTAGCATAAATCATCATATTAAACATCTCAAATCATCGAAACAAGATCAAAATGCGAGGCGATATATATCAAAATATACATACTTTATGCCGATTATCATGTTTCTTGCCGTGTAACAAAACATGAACCTCGAAAGCCTCAAAACTTAGTAATCACCATGCTACCAACCATGCATCCGCAAACCGAAACTCAAGGTTGTTTCCAAAAGTGCACACCCTTCACATATGATAGCCAACAAGGTCAACACTCTATTAATTTATTATACCTATTCAGGAGAAAGTCACAATGTACCACATATTCCTTACGCCTATAGCATCCAGCCAACTCAAGTCATTGACCAAACCATCAAGAACCCTCCGAGATATGCCCACACGCAACTAAGCCATCAGGACTACACCTCCCCAACTAAACCGAGTCACACAAACCGTCCAATCTAAGAGTGCTGGCACAAATGCCAGTAGAGAAGTCCTATTCAAATGATCAATCACTTCATCGTTATGCTGACCCAACACCACAGAGCTAACCCGTTTCTTCTAATAGTCGATATGCAATAATCCCAACATTGTCCCATGCAAGATCTTAGACCTTAGTCATATACAAATTCCGAGAACCTACTAACACCAACATATATATACCTCATGCCAAAACTGACGTAAGTCTAACTATGCAATATGAATTCCGTTGATGGACTCCTCCACTCGAAGCCATAGAAAACAATGCCTGATGATCCGCAGAGCTAACCTTCACAGCTCGTACAACACATATCACAAGGTACTCCAATACTGCCAACTATCCTCAATCAATACCTAGCACGTTTTTGCTCCGCCTCCATATAAACAACTGAATAGTCTCTCAATACCTCTGTATCTCCAGTCTAGACAACAAGTTGAGAAAATGTCTGAGTATCCCTGACTCCCTCGTAGCATGTCTGTAGCATCACGAACTACAGGCGTGTAGCGAACACCGAGAGCATAATATTACACACAAGTGGATGTAAAGGGACATAAGTTATATGCTTCGAGATGAATCAATATCGCACGATAGGAATGAAGAATGTGAGATTATCCTAATAGTTCTGTAGTCTCTCAAAGATAAGTACAGACGTCTCTGTATCGATCCACAAGAGTCTACTAAACCTGCTTATGGCTCGTAGCACCTATGAACCTAGAGCTCTGATACCAACTTGTCACGACCCAAAATCCCTCCAAAGGAGTCGTGATGGCACCTAGTCTCTAAACTAGGTAAGCCTAACATTTTCTATAATAACATGGATATTTACTAACTTTAAATTAAATTACTCTAAACAAATTACAATTCCCAAAACCGGTGGTACAAGGCATAAGCCTTTCTAAGAGTAGTTATACAAAATAAATACATCATTGTTCCGAAACAAAAGGAACATATGGAAATAAGTACAATTGAAGGTGACTCTGAGACCTGCGAACGCTGCAGCAGGTTTACCTTGAGTCTCCACCACAATGACCCACACAACTACTATCGATAAAATACCTGCATCTGTACCCAAAAATGTACAGAAGTGCAGTATGAGCACACCACGGCGGTGCCCAGTAAGTATCAAGACTAACATCGGTGGAGAAGTGACGAGGAACAACCTGGACACCTACTGGTCAAATGAATAGAACGAGACATGGTAATAAACTATCAACATAAAGATAACAAAGTAATATCAACAACATGGAGAGAACAAACTACAATCGATAGAGACGATAAAAGGACACGCGGATGGAAACGAAAGACAGCCAAGGAAATTAACACCAACACAGCTGGAACACCGACAAGTGAATAGGTACTCAATAAGGAAAGCAATCAGCTCAATAAATCATATCATTTCTGATGCATAAATTCCAGTCATCTCAAACTCGATGTCTCATATCATAACCTCAATTACCAAACCTTTGGCACACCAGGCACTTTGTGCCCACATATTTCTGTCTTACCTTGCGCAACAACATTCTCATATTACTCAATACATAGGGTCCATAACTCATACAATTTAAAATGTTCAAAGAGTCTCATTTACATACCATGAAGTAGAGTACCGCTTCTAAACCAATTAGGAACTCAGCAAGAAAAGATGAAGTTATTTTTAGAAATCATTTGAATAAAGAAAGAACCATTTTCAATTAAAATGTAACATCGAATGAATTATTACCTTTACCATGGGATTTAATAATTTACAACTTAGTAGAAGTTCCTTTCTTTTTGTAAGTAGAATACAACCTCACACGATTTAAGGAAATTTAATGGAGAAATTAACTAAATTAAAAATGTAAGCAATTATTGAATTTTGAGGTATTGAACTAAGGGGAAGGTGTTAGGCATCCCTCAGGATCCACTAGTGTGGTTCCCGGCCAAACCATTTTTGTGAATTTATACAATTAGCAAATAAACAAATATGGCTCAAATAATAGGGGATTTGAGTTTAAATACACACGTTTTTGAAAAACAATTAGTGAATAGCGGGATTTTGAAAAGAATTACAATCTAAGAATATTCGTAAATGAAAGAGGGGTGTCCTGGGTTTGTTTATAATATGGATCACATCAATGCAATACCTGGTATGACACTCCTCAAAGAGGGGCAACACGTGGCATTAATGCACCGGTCATCATATCCATATCTACCCTTTCCCGCTCCCTGAAGGTAATTAAAGTGTAGGTTGGTCTCGACCTCTATTGCATGCTATTACACATCCATTCCTATCAGTCCCGGAGGAATTTAGGACTCCTATCCTATAAGAAGGGGGTTCTAGGAAGACCCTCAAGTTTAAAGGTAAAATACTAAGCGACATATAATAAATAAGTAGGACTTCAATTAAGGGGAGCATAAAAGACAAAAGAAAGGCCCAGATATACCTCCACACAGAGTACACATAAACAGCATGACGCATACACAATTAAGGTCTAAATTCAGATCCTATGCATAGCATCTAAATGATAACAACAGAATCAGATTTATTACATGACTCAGAGAAGAAGTCTGAATCAGGCTTGCCTACCGATTTTGACACGTTGACAGTTAAACACTAATCACAAAGACGGTTCTGGTTTTATTTTAAAATTGATTACCTAAGGCTTGCCTAGGCATAAAATATTATGCAGCAGTTATTAGAATTATTAAAAAAAATAGTTTTGGAGGTTATTTTACCTAAAGCATGATGTTCAAAACATTGCAAAGACATGCAGGGATTGTGACAGATTTTACTTAAAACATGATAATCAAACATGAGACTGTTTTATGTCATTTTCATGCATTCGTAGTTTAACTAGGTGTAACTGAGCGAGTGTAAACGAGATCCTAAAATAGGGTATCTAATATGCACATATGAAAAAAAATGCAGAATAATTTCAGGATATGCAGAATTCCTAAAACATGATTTCTAAATGCCCAAAAAGTTACACCATAATTTCAAGATGTGCATGAGCAACAGTTTTATATCGATGTTGTTATTTGGCCTAAAGCAGGATTTCTAAGTTGTAAAGTGATGCCAAATGAGATGTTGGATTGATCTTACACATGGATTCTAATGCACACATAGGAAATGTAAACCTAAGACATGGTTTCTACCCATTGATGTTGATAGCATGTATAATTACCCTCCCATTTTCACTAGTTAGCCCCAATACTTTTTTACAACCAATTATTACAGACCAACACCGAAATGAATTACATAAGTAGATAAGAAAAACAAACGGTTACACTATAGAGAGCCTGAAAACAGGCCCAGTTTTTTAGCGCCTGATTAGGATTTTCTCCCTGAGTTATGTAATAAACCACCTCAAGTGCCAAGATTGTTTCATAGCCTTTCTCATATCTGTGTGTGTTAGAGTTACCTAAGGACCTCAAGGGATCTTGAGCAGTGCTCACACCCAGATTTCATAGCCAAGACAAAGTAAGTGCAGTGTGGAAAGGCCAGCTTTTATGTGTCCAAGTTCAGAGGGAGCTCAGGGGTCCTGAGGCAAGGCTCACACAAAAAGGGCAGAACTTAGTGGTCTAATACTAAAGTGAGAGTGCTTAACATAGGTTTAAAAGAGTTTAATTAGAAACAGTTTTGATAATGATTAGTTTGAAATAAGTTTTGGAAAGCAATAGAAGGGTTTGCCTTAGTGAAAACCAGCTTGAAGTAGAAAAGAAACAGGACAATCAGCAACTCAAAACCAAATCAACACACATATTTCAAACACAAACAGGGAAAGGAGGAATTGGGGGTCAAGTAGTTCATATAGGAAAGCATATTTGCGCATAGGTTAACACCAGAGAAGTACTACAGAACTTAAATAGTCACAGCTATAGTCTATCAAAAAGTGTTCATGCCAGGAGCTTAACAACATTAGATTAAGGGATGCTAAACAGAGTTACACATTAGGTTTAGGGGGAAGGGTTCAGGATCACATAGTGACTAGGGGTCACGAACACATACTTATAACGTATTGGGGATTGGGGGTAGGGCAGAATAGTAGTAGAAAATGTAAGAAAGCAGTAGACATGCTGAATTACAGGGAAGGAATAATCACATGGCAAAATATGCATGCTAATTGGAAGGGAGACAGCAGAACCACAAGTAGAAGCATAAGAGAAACAAAAGAAAGTGCAATACAAATAGAGACATATTGTTTTGGATGATGTAAGTTAAACTGAAAGCATACAAGTAAAAATGAGAGAATAAGTGCAGAGTGAGGAGTGAAGAGCAGTACAATGAAGGGAAGTAGAGAAGTAGTGTGTAGAGCAGTAGAACAATAGAGCAGTAGAGCAATATAACCATTCAGTTTTGGCTTGTAGCCGACTGAGTAACAAGTAAGAGAGTATGGGTGTGTGTAAGAGAGAGTTCAGAACAATGGCATTGTTCGTGTGTGTAATGAAAAGAGAAAAGGGTATATATAATAGTTTGAAAGTCAAGTCAATAAGGCAAGAAGCAATTATAGAACTGCAGAATCAATTAAGAATCGAAAATCAGCCAAGTACGAACGGGAAAGTAGGTGACAAATAAGGAAAGGGATCATATGAGATTGGAATATAACACATATGGAAATGAGCATAGTCCAGAGCATGTAATAGAGGCTAGGTTCGACAATTCTAATTAAGGAAAATGTCTAAGAATCAATTTGACAGCATAATTAACCACAAAATAAGGCAAGATAATATTTAGAGGTTGAAAATCAGTAAGGAATAGAGTATACCAATCACGGGGAATCCGGGATTCCATTAAAAGGTAACATTGACCAAGGGAAAGTATCATAACTGAACGAAGCAAATATAACACAAACAAGAGTAGGATAAAAGAATCACATAAATCCGGGGTTCAAAGTAAAGGATGGTACTGATGAAAGGAAATAACCACAATTTTCTGGGAATAAACACATAATAAGTAGGAATAGTCGAAGTCAGCAACCCTAGCAAGCAAACATAGGGTAAAGGTCACAGAATCACAGAATGTTCATGAGAAACATACAGACTAGTTGAGCATATTATCGGAAACACACTCAGAAACCCAGGAATAGAACTAGGAAATTAGGGTTTTCAACATAATGAATCAGATGAAAGAAACACTTAAATAAATAGTTTAAACATAGTAAAAATCATAGATTAATACCAACAATCAGAAGGAAAAGCATTTTTGAAAAGGGGTTATGAACCCTAGTTTGAAGAAGAAGAGTCATTTTGAGAAAATCGGCAAACCTTTAAGGGAAATGCAAGATAACTCTGGATATACCCAGATCTAAGACAGATCTAAAAGAAATATTGGAAAATCTCAAGAGTTAGGGTTTCAGAGAACCCATAGAAGATGAGAAAACCTTAAAATGTTACCGGTTTTAGCCGGAAAAGTCATAGATCTTACTCGAACAACCAGAGGTGGATGGAAAATGGAGTGAAAGACCATGGATAGGAGTTGAACCGCTCCAGGTTCACCTGAGGACCTCAAAGTAGTGTCAAACCGACATGGGGTGAAGCAGAGGCCAGGAGATGATGAGAGACCATGGTTTTCAGCGAGGGAGGTGGCCGGAGAAGGTGGACATGGTCCATCAAAAAGGATGGGAGAAGAGAAGGTTCTAGAGAGAGCCAGAGATAGAGAGACCGGTTGAGTGAAATGAGAGAATGAGGATTTGGGAGTAGGCTATTAGGTTAATTATGGTAAGAATGAATCTGGGTCGTTGATCAAAATTGATCCACGACCAAGATTAAATCAGGTCTGGCCCGGGTAGACTTAGGGATTGGGTCGGGTGATTTTAACGAATTGGGCCTGGGGTTTGATTTAGGTTATAATTGAAGTAAAAATGGGGTTATTTGTTAAATACCCAATTAAAATTAGATATATAATTAATAAAATAGCTAATAATTAGATAAAATGAAATTAAAGCTAAATATGTGAAATTAAGGTAATTAACTAATATTTAAAATATAAAATGACCGATTATTGAATTAAAATAGCATAAAGGGTACAATTAGGCTATTATTGCAAAATTGTTGTAATTATAGCCACATAATGCCAAATTGGCTAATATGTGAAATAATTAAATCCTAATAGGATTAAAAATGATATATTGAGCTAAGAAATACTTTGAAATTACTTGTAATATAATTTATGAATAATTATTGGATATAAAGTACTGAATAAATTAAAAATAAATAAACTAATAATATGGAAAATTATGGAAAAATACCAATTATTATGAAAAGTCATTTTGAAGGTATATATGCAAATTTAAAAATAGTTTGAGGAAAAATTGGGTATCAACACTTTACACTCTTCCTCACCCGAATAATAGAAATAATACATCCCGGCAAGGGAATCAACAATATGAACAATAACATCTCGGCAAGGGAATCAACAATATGAACAATAACATCTCGGCAAGGGAATCAACAATATGAACAATAACATCCCAGCAAGGGAATCAACAATATGAACAATAACATCTCGGCAAGGGAATCAACAATATGAACAATAACATCCCGACAAGGGAATCAACAACAATCAAACAATCCAATCACAAGGAAATTCTACCACCAAGAGTATGATTACATAGTAACAAGAGAATCACGGAGAAACCAAGAAGTGCAATAACCTTAACAAAATAACAAGAGCGTGACAACTATACCAATAATCACAACATCTTGGACACATAGCTTATATGTACGGGGTCATAGAGGAATTTCCAATTAAAAGATAACAAAACATTAAGGAGAACAATTAATTCAATTAAGGAAAATAAGGCCAAGTAACAAGTAAGAGTTAGAGGAAGGCTAACAACATTGTATGGAGCATATAGAGGTAAATTATGCAATTAGATAACTCAATCATAACGGAATACTCTCACATAATGAACATAAGGACCTAAGAACCCTAAAGGAAATTTTCCCACAAATAAGTCCAAGCACACACTCGTTGCCTCGCGTGCACGGACTACAATTAGCATGGAAGACTCAAATCCTAAGGGGAAGTCCCCCACACAAGGTTAGGCAAGATACTTATCTCAATCCGGACAATTCAATACTCAATTTAGTTTTTCCTTTACAAATTCATCAACGCTCGGCTCAATCTAACCAAAAATGACTTGAATACATCAAACAATGCAAGAAAAAATAATTTCAATTAATAAAACTATGATTCTTATATAATTTGCAAAAGGTCAACAAAAGTCAACTCCCCGGGCCTGCAACTCGGAACCCAACAAAATTTACCAAAACCGAACACACATTCCGCTACAAGTACACCCATACAAAAATTATCTAATTCCGATATCATTTGGTCATTCAAATTATTATTTTATATTTTTTAAAGATTTCACAAATTTTCCCAAATTTTCCTTTAGATTCTCATGAATTTGATGTTAAATCTAAGATATAATCACAAAATATAGTTGAAAATTGATTAGAGACACTTACCCAATAATTTGGAGAAGTTTGAGTCTTTGGAAAATCACCTATGGAGGTTTAGGATTTGAGAAAATTAAAAAATGGGTGAAAATCCCGTCAAAAATCTCACTTAACAGGCCTCAGATGTCGCATTTGCAACCCAGGATTCACAATTGTGAACCCTTGCAAATTGCAAAAAAGGCAAGGCTGGCAGAAATCGCATTTGCAACAAAAAGTTTGCATTTTCAAATTGGGCATCGCAATTGCGATGAAAAAGTTCGCATTTGCGACCACACCAGAAACCATCAACTTTTCCTATCACAAAAATGAGCATAACTTCCTAATACGATGTCCAAATTTGATGATTCTTCTTCCTATGGTTCCGTAATTTTGACACGGATATAATGGTTCAATAAAAACTGAATTAGGATCTCATTTTATCAATGTCATATCATTTTTGCTAGAAGTAACGACGATGAAGCATCCAAAAACAAGCGCAACATATCCTAAACCATTTGAAACTCACCCAAGCCCTCAG
Organism: Nicotiana glauca; assembly: GCA_026770625.1. Classification (NCBI taxonomy): domain Eukaryota; kingdom Viridiplantae; phylum Streptophyta; class Magnoliopsida; order Solanales; family Solanaceae; genus Nicotiana; species Nicotiana glauca. The sequence goes on along the minus strand of MU748261.1, from coordinate 25,333 downwards.
GCTCCAAACCAAACATGCAATCAAGTCTAAAAACATCATACGTACTTGTTCGTATGATCAAATCATCAAAATAATATCAAAAACTATGAATTTAATCTCAAAACTCATGATTTTCTAAATTTTCAACCGGACGTCCAAATCACGTCAAATCAATTCCGATTGTCACCAAATTTCATATATATGACTTAAATATCATCAAAAAAACTTGTACCGGGATTTGGAACCTAAATACAGACCCGATACCAACAAGTTCAAACATTAATTCATTTTTTTATTTCCTTTAAAAACCATCACAACAATTTTCTTCAAAAATTATTTTCTAAGGCTAGGGACCTCGGAATTCAATTTCGGGCATACGCCCAAGTTCCATATCTTACCGCGGACCTCCCGGTATTGTCGAAATAGAGATTTGGGTCTGTTTGCCAAAAATATTGACCAAAGCCAACTAAAACTAAATTTTAACTATAGAAATTACTATTTTTTCATATTTTAACATAAAAGCTTTCCGGTTTCACACCCGGCACATGCAAGTCGATACACATAATATGAAGCTACTCGTGATCTCAAACTGTCTAACCAGATGCAATTGCTCAAAACGACCAGTTGGGTCGTTACAAATTGGTACTACTTGCCTTATTTAGATTAATTAGTCTAATCTATGGTATTTAAACTTATTGCTTACCTTATTTAACTTCAATCATGCTTGCTAACTGATTTCATATGAGATTCTCCATGATTTAAGTGATATTAATTGATTAGGTTTAGCCTTGACTGACTGGTTAATTGATTTGCACATTCTATTTATGTGCCGTTAATTTTCCTTGCCTTATCTATTTACTCTGCTCAATGCTATATAAGTTTCATTATTTTTTTAACACACACGAACATAGTTCAACACATACCGAGACATAAAAAAGCATACGAACTTCTTGCTCTCTTCCTCTATCACAAACTTCTGCTCTTTGTTGATATATTTGTCTAACCAGCTGGGAGCCAAGGCTAGACCTTTGGACCCTGTTTGCTTCATTCTTATGTTGCTATACTGGTATGCTCCCACTACTACCATTCAATTAAACCTATATGTTTCCTTATAATCAACATATCTTTCTTCTGAACCTATATGTTTTTACTCAGCATGTCTACTGTTATTTGATTTAACTATGTGCGATGTGATCAGCATGTCTACTTTATCTCATTAGATCTTTGCGCTTCATGTTTATTGTTCCTAATCAGCATGTTTACTGCTATTCAATTTGACTATATGCTTACTGCTATTCAATTTGATCTATGTGTTTCCTTATAATCAGCATGTCTTTCTTCTACTTAACCAAACCTAAGTAATCAGCATGCTTACTGCTATTCAATTTGCCTTTCCAAACTTGCTCACAAAAGGGTTGCTTTGAAAGTTTTCTGGTGTGAGCATTGCCCGGGGTTCCTGAGACCCTCGGGAACGTTGACACACCAGGATACCATTGGGTGTACTATGAGGGTATTGGAATGTTAATACTTGGTTGAAGGCATGACTTTTCGGGTTTACTGTTTGGGCATGTTCAGGATTCCTATAGTTTTAGCAATTTCACTTCTGTAATTCATTATTTATGTTTGGTTTCTAATGATAATTTCTTTGTAAATAGATATCGTGGATATTAGTAAAACTGGAGGGGTTCTTATACTTATCCTGTAGGGAAAGGGTAGATACCATGTCTATAGGTTATTGCAATGTCTGTTTATTTAGATGTCATGTCTATAGGTTATTGCAATGTCTGTTTATTTTAGATATCATGCCTATAGGGTTTAAAAATTAATCTTGCATTCTAGTACCTATAAGTTTGCTGCGATGTTTGATTATGTACATTCAGATTCCATGCCTATGAATCAGTCCTGCATTCTAGATACCATGCCTACATGGTTTAAAATCAATCTTGCATTTTAGACACCATGCCTGTAAATTTAAAAAATCAGTCTCTATGTGCCAACAAAGTTTAAATCAGTTTTACGCATGTCTATAAGGTTTTAAAACTAATTATTGCATTTAGATGCCATGTCTATAGGATTTTAAAACCAATTTCTGCATTTAGCTACCATTACCTATAAGTTTAAAACCAGTTTCTACACCTAGACAGCATACCTATAAGGTTTAAATCAGTTTTCGCATCTAGATACCATGTCTATAAGTCTAAAATCAGTCTCTACACCTAGACAACATGCATATAGGATCTAATGAACCAAAATGCCTGCTTAAAATTGTTTACTGGTTTATTGCAGTTCTGATTAATAACTAGATACCGTGTTCATAAGACATCACTGATACACGCCCAGGCAAGCCTGTAGGGTGACTAAAATCCTGCAAACTATAAAACTATGCTTTTGTTATTTGTGAATTGTCCAGATTCAGCAAGCCCTAAAATCAGTAGGCAAACTAATTAGGTTTCTATTGTTTCGCTTTAACACAATGCTGCATATATTCTATTTGTCATGGTCACCTAGATATCTTGTTCTAGGATCCTTTGAAATATCTGAAATCTTGTTGTATGAGATGTGTTATTGTCTGCTTGTGTGATGGGTAAAAATGAGCCTTTAATTGCCCCTTTATGTGAGTGTCCTATTTGTTTTTGCTTGTCGGTTAGATTTTCTCCTTTTAAGCACTTTAGGAGAGTCTAGAACTGCCTTAATTAGAGGTCCGAAACACCTCTAGGGCCATAAGGAAGGGACAGGTTATGCACGCATAGAGTACGATTAATTAGAATCGCTAATATAATCACTAGGGGGCTAATTGGGTAGTAAAGAATATGATGACTTGTGCGCTAATGCTATGTGTAGCACCCCAACTTGGGTACGATTACCAAGCATTGTACAGAAGTGATCCTGTAGGTTAAAAAACCTAAGACCCCTATTTACTTTTTGTTTTAAATATAATATCCATTTGTCTAATTTGCTTTATCTGTTTATAAGACTAATTCACATAATTTGAGTTCGGCCGGGACCCACCGTTGTGGACCTCGAGGGGTGCCTAACACCTTTCCCTCAAGATTATTTTGAGCCCTTACCCAATTACTGGTAATGCAAATCGATATCATGAGTTATTTGCTTTAGGTTCCCTGATGCACCTTAAATCCGTTAGGTGGCGACTCTTCAAATTCCATACCTAATTCCCAAAGGGAAATGAGTTGTTCCCAATAAATGTTGAAACCCAGGCTCCACGAGTAAAAATAAGGCGTGACAAGCATACTCATGTTACTCCCTGCTCCTTGTGTTCAGATCTAGGTGTATTAGGACCTAGTAGAAGCTGTAGACTATTCCAGGTGTAGATCTTCTCGAAGTTAGCAAGGTAACTGCTGATGATCGCAACCCTATTTTTCTCCCTCCTATCTTCCTATAGTTGTTTGTAGTTACATTTCCAGACTGTGTTAGTCTCAGTATTTTTGGACAGATTGTAGTAGATGCTCATGACTAGTGACACCCTGATGTCGGGTTTTTCTTTCCGCACTTTTGTTATATAGAATTTCTGTATGGAGTTTTATTATTGAATAGCTTGAAGTTTTTTTAATTGAAATATCGTGTTATTTTCGGTAAAGAGTCGGCTTGCCTAGTACCACGATAGGCTCCATCACGACATGGTAGTTTGGACCGTGACAAAGTGATAGAGAGTTTTTTGGGTATTGTCCATGTTAATGATACATCTGCACTATCGTTACATAAAACAATTATTATTTGATTTTGGTTCACTCATTAAATCTATCCAAGCTATGTGGACAAGGTTATGATGAAACTAGTAATGCAAGGAAGAATAAATGGCTTGAAGTCTTTGATTTTACAAGAAGCTCTGTCTGCATATTGTATACATTGTTTACCCATCAATTGCAACTGACACTTGTAGCTCTTTCCAAAAGCACCTGGATGTGAAAATTGTTTTTGATGTTGTCACTAATGTATTGAATACTATCGGAGTATCTTTTAAACTCAGGGAATTCCTTCGACAACACCTAGTAGAAAAGCTGGAAGAATTACTTAAATCTGGAGAAATACTTACTGGGCAAGAATCGAATCAAGAGCATGGACTCCAACGACCAGGTGATATTTGCTGGGAATCCCATTTTAAGACCTTGGAAAATTTCATGATTACATTTTCTTCGATTATTAATGTGTTTAAAGATATGCAACAAAATAGTTCTCATTCTTTTGAGAGATTTGCAGCAAAAAATCTTTTGGGAAATATTCATGAATTTGAATTTGTGTTTTTGTTGCACTTGATGTTCAGATGTTGCTTCTTACAAATGAATTGAACAAAGCTTTACAAAAGAAAGATCGAGACATCGTCAATGCTATGAGCTTGTTTGACCTTCCAAAGACAAGATTGCAAACGATGAGAGAAAGTGAATTGGAGTCTTTGATGAATGAGGTTTACTCATTTTGTGGTAAATGTGATATTATGATTCCCAAAATGTATGAAGGCTATCCAAGGTCGAATCACAAGAAGTCTGAAGTTTCTTATGCACATCACTTTCGTGTGGAAGTATTTTATGTAGTTATTGTTTTGCAACTTCATGAGCTAAATCGTCATTTTGATATAGTGACTAGTGACTTACTCGGTATGGCTTACTTGAATCCAGTTGACTCATTTGCTAATTTTGACAAACACAGAATCATGAAATTGGTCGAATATTATCCAAGTGAGTTTGATGACAACAAGCTTCGACATCTCAATTTTTAGCTTGTTAGTTTCATTGTCTATGCTCGAACGTGTGATACCAAGTTTGTTAACTTGAAGGGAATTAAGGATCTTGCTATAGTGATGGCAAAGACAAAATTGGATCAAACTTAGTGTCATGTTTATTTACTTATGAAGCTAACTTTGATTCTACTTGTTGCTACAGCAAGCATGGAAAAATCATTATCCCCAATACAACAACAACAACAAACCTAATAGTTTCCACAAGTAGGGTATGGGGAGAGTAAGATGTACGCAGCCTTACCCCTACCCTAGAAGGGAAGAGGGGCTATTTTCGATAAACCCTCGGCTAGAGAACGACTAAAAAAGAAAAGGTAACTGAAACAAGTAGGAATAATAGCAAGATGAAATAAGATCAAATTCAAGAATGCAGTTAAACTCTAAGTAGTAATAGCCATCTATGGAGACAAGATATCATACTAACACTAATGTTAGCGAACTGAGTAAGACAAAGAGAAACGCTTGACTACTTATGAACCTTCTACCCTAATCTTTGACCTCCACACCCTCCTGTCTAGGGCAATGTCCTCATTCAACAACAGTTGTATCATGTACCACCTAATAACCTCTCCCCAAGACTTCTTAGGCCTACCTCTACCCCTCTTTCTACTCACCGAGGCTAACCGCTCGTACCTTCTAACTGTGGCTTCTATACTTCTCCTCTTAACATGCCCGAACCATCTCAACCTCGCCTCCCACATCTTATCTTCCACATGGGACATTCCCAACTTTTCCCAAATAACTTCATTCCTAATCTTATCCAACCGGGTATGCCCACACATCCACCTCAACATCCTCATATCAGCTACTTTTAGCTTCTAGGTATAAGAGTTCTTGACTGGCTAATACTCTGCTCCATACAACATAGTCAGTCTCACTCAACCTTGTAGAACTTATCTTTAAGTCTCAACGGCACATTCTTATCACACAAGACACCGGAAGTGAGCCTCCACTTCATCCATCCCACTCTAATACGATACGTGAAATCTTTATCAATCTCCCTATTATCTTGTATTATAGATCCAAGATATTTGGAACTACCTCTCTTGGGGATGATTTGCGTGCCAAGCCTCACCTCCATATCCCTTTCCTAGGTATCGTTGCTGAATTTGCACTACAAGTATTTTGTCTTGGTCTTGCTCAACTTGAAACCCTTAGACTCTAGGGTCTACTTCTAAACCTCCAGCCTCTCGTTAACACCACTCCATGTCTCAATAATTAAAACTATGTCATCAGTCAATAACATACACAATGGTACCTCACCTTGAATGTGTCTCATCAATGCGTCCATCGCTAAGGAAAATAGGAATGGACTAAGAGCTGATCCCTAGTGCAACCCCATCATAATCAGAAAGTGTTCTAAGTCTCCTCCTGCTTCCCTAACCCCAGTCTTAGCTTCATCATACATGTCCTTAATCACCCTAATTAGGCTACTGGGACCCCCTTTATCCTTTAAGCATCGCCAGAGCACCTCTCTCGTATGCTTTCTCTGGGTCAATGAACACCATGTGCAAGTCCTTCTTCATCTCCCTATACCGCTCCACCAATCTCCTCACAATGTGAATGGCTTCCATAGTCGAGCGCCTCGGCATGAAACCGACCTGGTTCTCAGAAATGGACACACTAGTCCTCACCCTCTCTTCAACCACCCTCTCCCAAACTTTCATAGTACGGCTTAGCAGCTTAATCCCCTACTTATTGCAACTTTGGATATCGACCTTGTTTTTATACAGATGAATCATCGTACTCCACCTCAATGAACCTCATAAATAAATGATCCACATAATAGCATTAGTAAAGAATTTTTGAATGGTTGTTTAGCTTTATTGGCCCAAGTTTAGGTGAAGTTTTGAAAATGACAAATGAACTCAGTCATGGACCAGGTCCATCAAGTGAGGCACAGTATTTATCAACCTAGACATGTGAGAAACACGTGAAGGAGATAAGTCTCAGTGATCAAGTAGCAATATCTCCTGAACTAACCGAAAAGGTTGCATATTGGATGAGGAGAAAAAGTATCCTTATGGGAAGAGGACACAATCCAGATAAAGGATAGGGTTGGAGTTTGTATTATTCAAGGACTTAACTTCGATGGAAGATCAGCAATTGAGTCTTAATCAAACTCTGATTACTAACTCATTAAATAACAGTGATTATTCTCTTTTACAGGCATTGCACAAACACATAAGTTAAACTAAATTGGGAGCAAAAGAGCGAGGCAATTTTGCAAGCAATTTATGTGAGATTCAAGTGTGCATTCCTGAAGCTACTTGGACAAGATAGAAGAACCAATTCCATTGTGTCTTTATTTTATTCTAGTTCAATTGTAATAAGTGGTTTAAAGTTGTACCTTTCAGCTTTCATAGAAGTAATTATATTAGGTATTTTGAGTATTCAAGTTAGAGTTAACTTGAAGGTGTCGCAACAGTTGAGGTTATGTGCCACACTGGATTAGAGTTTAATCCTTAGGTTTACAAGAGTTTTGTAAATACTATTTTGGCTCAGTGATTTTAGTGGAAGTTTGGGAAAATCCTACTGAGTAGTAGGTCATGGTTTTTTCACCTTTTGAGCCAGGTATTTTCCACGTAAAAATCTTTTGTGTTCTTTATTTTATGTACTCTTAATTTCACAAACAGTAGTAGTAAGTACACCTAGAATAACCAGGTTTTTCTAGATCGAAAATTGGGTGCCACACAAATTACCCCCCCCCCCCGTGTGGTATTGACGTTTGGAACATTAATTGGTATCAGAGCAGGTTATCCTTGAAAAGGCTAACACCATAGGAGAAGATCAACATGAGTGCACCACCTGGGAACTGGGAAGGGAAATCCACTGACAGGCCTCCACTTTTCAGTGGACAGTACTATTCTTAGTGGAAGAACAGGATGAGGGATCACATCATAGGAGAAGACTATGAACTCTGGGACATAGTCACTGATGGCCTTTTCGCAACCACAAAGAAGAATGAGTAAGGAGTGGATGTGCTAAAGACAAGGGCTGACTGCACTTCTAAAAACCTAAAGAAATGGGAGAAAAATGCTAAGGCCAAGAAATGGCTAGTGTGTGGACTAGGTCCAGATGAGTACAGTAGGATCCAAAGTTATACTACTGCTAAGGATATATAGGACACTTTGCAAGTGGCCCATGAAGGAACACCTCAAGTGAAAAGATCAAGAGGAACACTGATGTACTCTCAATATGAGAATTTTACTATGATGGAAGGAGAAACTATCCAAGAGATGTATACTAGGTTCACTACACTGACAAATGAACTTAAGTCTCTTGGAAGGATTATTCTTGAAGAAGACAAGGTTGAGAAAATTCTGACAAGGGTTCTGCCAGTCACATGGGAAAGCAAAATCACTGTCATTTAGGAATGCAAGAATATTGCTACTCTCAGACTGGATGAACTGATTGGAAATCTTACTGCTTATGAAATGAGAAGGCAAACCATGAAGATGGATAAACCCAAGAAGGAAAGAAGCTTAGCTCTCAGAATTGCTGAAGGTTCAGATCTGGAAGATGATGAGATGGCTATGATCACTAGAGATTTCAAAAAGTACCTGATGAGAGGAAAGGGTTCTTCAAGAGGTACAACCTTCAACAAGTCAAGAGCTCCTGAGAAACAGACCAATGAGGGTTGCTACAAGTGTGGTAAGACTGATCACATGATCAAGAACTGCCCTCAATAGGAAATTGAGTGGAAGAAAGAAAGGGTTGAACGAAGGAACAAGAAGAAGGAACAGGTTCAACCAAAAAGGAACAAAGGTTCAACCAAGGCTATGGTTGTTGCTTGGGGAGAAACCTCAGATGAAGACTCAGAAGATGAAGCTGAAGAAGAGCAAGCACTGATGGCCATTGAAGAATTAGATGATGAACAAGAAGTAAGTATTCTTCATCTCAAAGACAAGATTAAATTCTTGTCTAAAGAAAGGTTGGCTGAGCTATTACTAGACTTCATTGATGAGTCTGAGATAATTAGCAATGAGAAGGAAGTTCTGTCTAGGTAATGTGTGATCCTAAAAGCAAAATGCAAAAGTCTAGAGTCTAGGGCTAATGAGAGTGATAACACAAATGCTGAGTTGAAGAACCAGGTTCTTGAACTTGATAACACTGTCCCAGAACTTAGATCTGAAAACTTAAAACTGAAACTAGGAACAGGAAAGAAGAAAGTTGATCACACACATCTCACTCTAGAAGAAAATTTGGGAAAAATGAAAGATGAATTGTATAAGAAAGATGAATTCATCAAAGTCCTAAAGGAAGATCTAGGAAAGGTGAAACATGAACTAGACAAAACTTGCAAGTGCAACAAGGCTTCTGATGCACTCTCTTGGTTGCAAGAGCATCACAGTAGCAACAAAAAAGGACTTGGCTATGGGACTGAAGCTCCAAAATGGATCCTAAAAGCAAGTACATCACACTTCCTGAAAATAAAATCTGTACACACTGTGGCAAGACTGGCCATTACAAAAATGAATGTAATGCAAAATAAAAGGCCAATCAAAAGAACAAAGCTTTTGTTCAAAAGGAAAAAAAAAAAGCTACCCGGATGGGAAAGAAGGAATTTGATTCATCATTTTGCCTATAAAAAGGAACCCAAACTATTTTGGGTTCACTTGAGGACATAAAAGGAGGTAATGGAAAGAAATGTGAGATCATTGGAGTTAGAAAGGTAGGCAAAACAGATTCTCATTCCATAGAGAATGTCTACCTGATAGATGGCTTGAAATATAGCCTAATAAGTGTGTCACAATTGTGTGACAGAGGTAACCTTGTGGCTTTTACCTTCACCAAATGCTTTGTGATTAACCTTACCACTGACAAGATTGTTTTGCAGGGAAAAAGAGTTAACAATATTTATATTGTAGATTTGTCTACTCTCTCAGAAAATGAACTCACCTGCTTAAGTGTGTTGGTTAATGATCCCCTCCTGTGGCACAAAAGACTTGATCATGCAAGTCTAAATCATCTTAACAAATTAGTCTTTAAAGACTTGGTGATAGGATTACCTAATATCAAGTTCAAGGAAGACAAAGTTTGTGAGGCATGTGCAAGGGGGAAGCAGGTAAGATCATCCTTAAAAAGCAAGAAAATGGTAAGTACAACCAAGTTGTTGGAACTGGTCCATATGGACTATGTGGTCTAATGAGAACCATGAGCAGGGGAGGAAAGAAATATGTAATGGTGCTTGTTGATGATTATTCTAAATTTACCTGGGTTCTATTTCTAACCTCCAAAGATGAAGCATTTGACATGTTTACTGTATTTGTTAGAAAAACTCAGAAATAATTAGGAAATCAACTTGCATCCATTAGATCTGATCATGGAACTGAATTTGAAAATTCCAAGTTTGCGAATTCTGTAATGAAAATGGTATAGACCATAATTTCTTTGCCCCTAGGACCCCTCAACAAAATGGAGTAGTTGAAAGGAAGAATAGAACTCTTGAGGACATGGCTAGAACCATGATGCTTTCTAGTAAATTGGCTCACAGCTTCTGGGCAGAGGCTGTAAACACTGCATGTTAGATAATCGATAGATGCATGACCAGACCTCTGGTAGAGAAGACTCCCTATGAGTTATTTAAAGGGAGATAACCAAACATATCCCATCTTAGGGCATTTGGTTGCAAGTGCTATGTGCACAATAATGGAAAAGACTCCCTAGGTAAGTTTGATCCCAGAAGTGATGAGGGAGTATTCTTAGGATATTCTTCACATAGCAAAGCATAAAAAGTGTTTAATAAAATAACTATGTGTGTAGAAGAAAATATGCATGTAGTATTTGATGAAACTAACAGTCTTTCTGAGAGACAAGAATATGAAGATGAAGCCATTGGATTGGTAAAGGAATTGACGGAATCCTCAGCACAAGTCAGAGTGTCATCAAAAGAAGGAACAGGTGACGGAACATGTCCTTCAAGTAAGGGCAACCTGACAGGGGGAACTAATCAAGGAGAAATTAAATCAAACCTCCTAGAGGAACATGTTTATGAACTTGTTCATGAACTTGTTTCTCAGCAACAGAACATGGGAGAGACATCTAGCGGAAACCAGTTGGTTGCGAAACCTCACAAGTATCAAAGTTCTCATCCCATTGAGAACATTATTAATTATCCAACATCTATAGTCAAAACTAGATCACAGCTAAAGAATTTGTGTGCTTTTTATGCTTTCTTATCTATTGTTGAACCTAAAAATGTTGTTAAGGCTTTGCAAGATGTAGATTGGGTGATTGAATTGCAGGATGAACTCAACCAATTTGAAAGAAGTCAAGTTTGGCATCTAGTTCCAAGACCCAAGGACAGATCAGTCATTGGTACAAAATGGGTCTTCAGAAACAAACTTGATGAAGATGGAACAGTTACAAGAAACAAAGCAAGACTGGTAGTACAAGGATACAGCCAAGAGGAGGGCATAGACTGTGATGAGACATTTGCTCCAGTTGTAAGACTAGAAGCAATTAGACTCCTCATAGCCTTTGCAGCACACATGTAATTCACTCTTCATCAGATGGATGTCAAAAGTGCCTTCCTGAATGGCTACCTAATGGAAGAAGTGTTTGTGAAACAAATTCCAGGGTTTGAGAGTAAGGAATGTCTTGAGCATATGTACAAGCTAGACAAAGCTCTTTATGGGCTCAAGCAGGCCCCAAGAGCTTGGTATGAATGACTATCCAAATTCTTACTGGAGCATGGTTACAAAAGAGGTAAAATTGACAGTACCTTATTCTTAAGGGAGAAAGGTAAAGATCTTCTTATTGTGCAAATTTATATAGATGACATCATATTTGGGGCTACTACTGATGGGCTAAGTAAGGACTTTGAAAAATTAATGGGGAGTGAGTTTGAAATGAGCATGATGGGTGAGCTTAACTTCTTTCTAGGCTTGCAGATCAAACAAAGTCAAAATGGAACCATGATCCATTAGCAGAAGTATATAAAAGAGCTAATCAAAAAGTTTAAAATAGAGGATTCTAAAGAAATAGACACACCCATTACAACTACCACTAAATTAGATATTGATGAACCTGGTTCATTAGTTGATCAAAAGTTGTATAGGGGTATGATTGGTTCACTCTTGTATCTTACTGCAAGCAGACCTGACATTGTTTTCAGTGTAGGGCTTTGTGCCCATTTTCAGGAAAATCCAAAGGAGTCCCACTTGACTGCCGTCAAGAGGATACTGAGATATCTTAAAGGCACCACTGATATGTGTCTTTGGTATCCTAAAGGTAGTAATTTTGATCTAGTAGGATATGCTGATGCTGATTATGCAGGTTTCTTAGTGGACAGGAAAAGCACCTCAGGTATGGCACACTTCCTTGGTTCATGCCTTGTGTCATGGGCTACCAAAAAGTAAAATTATGTGGCCATATCTACTGCTGAAGCTGAGTATGTTAATGTTGCTTCTTGTTGTGCTCAATTGCTATGGATCAAACAACAGTTGGTAGATTTTTGAATTGAAGTGGGATGTATTCCAATATTCTGTGATAACACTAGTGCTATAAATATGACAAAGAACCATGTTCATCATAAGAGGACTAAGCACATAGATGTTAGGCACCACTTCTTAAGAGATAACTATGAGAAATGTTTGATTTCAATAGAATTTTGTGCTACTGATAAACAAATAGCTGATATTTTCACTAAAGCACTGAGTAGAGAAAACTTTGAGGGGAACAAGTTGGAATTAGGGATGATTAAGATCAGTTAATAGGTCCAGTTCAGAATGCAGAATGAAAAAAAAAATAGTTAGGAGTTCTAACTTTGTGTAAATATCTAGATCAATTCTTACTCAGTTTCATACTTTAATTAGTATAGTCCTGTAACATGTGTATATATATAATTCACTGATCTCTTACAAAGTTTCTTCTATTTTGGCATTTGAGGCATGTTCAAGAGAGTTCTATATGAAGAACCTGGTTCATCTGTATGTGTTCATATGAAAGCTCATGTATATTTTCTATACTCTACACAATTAGAAAGATTAATGTTCCAATCATGAGAATAAGTCCTACATTCATCAAATTCCAAAAAATTATATCCGTTGAGCATTGAACCAGTTTCATTCCCTTAGAACTCTAAAAATCAAGATTTTTGCCTAAAATCTAGAGATGCCAAATAATCACTAAGAGACCGGAATTATACCTTGATTAGACTTCTAATTGACCCCTGAAAAAGCTGTCGTTACTACATTTAAGTCTAATCACCTTTAAGTACTCCACACCTCTTCTTCATTAGTCCATAACCGTGAAAGCTCTTCTCTAGTTCTAATCGCCCTTCTTCTCTCCAAAATTCCAAAAAATTTCAAGAAACCATCCACCATGACCAATTCCCAAGGTAATCATGGCTCTCCCCCACCAGCATCTCCCTCTAACACATCCCTATCTACTCCTCCTATTGAAAATCTAAAACCTAGGCTTCGTAGGCAGAAAATGCTAGCTAGAAAAACTGTAGCTTCTGGAGCTTTAAGTAAAGCTCTAAGTGAGAAATTGAAGGCTAGCTAGAGGAAGGAAAGTCATGCTCAAGAATCTGACTCAAGCTCTGAGTCTGATGATTTTATTTCTGCCAGCGAAGGTGAAGAACATGGGTCTTCTAACACTGAAAATATTCAAGAAACCCCTGGTGAGGTAAATTCTTGCTTGGTATTCTCTGATGTGGTTAAAAGTGTAGAAAATAGGTTTGTCTTGGTTGGTCCTATTAAAGATGTAAAGGGGATGATTCTAGTAGAAGCGGAGGTAAAAAGAAAGAAAAAGAGAGAAATGGAGTAAATAGTGATGTGAGAGGAAATAAGAAAGAAAAAGTATTGGCTACTTGTGGAGGTGTTGAAGAAGGTGGCAACAAGTCAGGGGGGAATTGGTCCTGGGGAGGCGGCTGAAGGGCTTGTTAATCTAAGCAAGCAATAAGATGAACCTGGTTCACCTGCTAAAGAAACTTTGGCTGATCTTCTGAAGAAGGTTGGGGCCAGTTATGATCCAAAGAAGCGCAAAGCTTCTTCACAAAAGGCTCCTAATACTTCCAAGCCAACCAAGAAAAGCAAAACTCCATCCCCAAAACCTACTATCCCTCAGTGCCTAAGGGAAGAGCTACCAGGAGTAGGGTCAAACAAAGTGAAGCAGAATTACAGAAAGCTCTGGAAGAGAGCAGGAAGAAAAAGAGGGAGAAGGCAAAAGCAAAGGTTGTGAAGAGTTCTAAGGTTGCAGAAGAAGATGAGGAAATGGAACTTGTCCATCAAGAAAGAGGAACAACTGAAAAGGTTCCAACACCCAAAACAAAAAGTTCCAAGACTTCTTCCTAGAAGTCTTCCTCTGTACATGTACCTGTTGAATCTTCTTTAGCCAAAAGAACTAGGTCTGCTGTGAAGGGTAAACAAAAGAAAGTTGTTGAAGAAGATAAAGAATGGAGTGGGAGAAGAAGAAGAGGAATCTGATAAAGAATAAGACAGGTTTGCCATCTTTGGCAAAAGAAATATTTTGAAAGGAAGGCTGCGAAAAGAGCTGGATGAACCAGGAATGAGGAGGTTGGTGGATGCTCTTACTGCACAAGGGTGGAAGGACATGGTCCTTGAAATGGATGGAAGGCTGGCCAGGAAAGAACTGATTGAGTTTATGACAAATGACACTGTGAAAAATGGGGTGGTCTCCAGCCTGGTGAATGGTGTAAAAGTGGAGTTTGATGCAATCAAACTGGGTGAGATTCTGGAAATACCTAGTGAAGGGTATGATAATTATACAAGGCAAAGGTGGCCATGTCTAGATTCTCTCCCTACTACTCTTCAAATCACCAGGAATTTTTGTGATGCTACAACTACTGAAGATATACCTGAAGCCAGGTTTGTGTAGAAAAGTGATATGAGACCTGAGCACAAGGTCTTGTTTGAGTTTGTTATCAAGTGTGTGCTGCCCAGATAGGAGAGAAGACATACTGCCAACTACATGGACCTGGTTCTTATGGAGTGCCTTGTGAGAGGAATGCAGATAAATTGGCATGCTTTCATTGTCAAATTACTAGATAGTGTCATTAATGGCTCCAAGGCACATGCAACTCCATATGGGTTCATACTGACTACTATGCTGGACAGGCTAAGGGTGCCTTTGAAGAAATGGGAGATGGCATCAAGCAAGGAGAATTTTGGTGTTAAGACCTTATTGGCTTGTGACTATCATGTAAATGCCATCCCAGTTGAACCAGGTTTATCTCTGAAGACACATGTGAATAGCAAGGTTAGGGCTTTGGTTCAAGAGTGTGGAACTAAGGATACTGAAATTGCTAGGCTTCAGGCTCGTGTTGTAGAATTGGAAACTGAAAGAGATGGCCTTAGAGCTGAGCTAGTAAAAGAAAAGGAGAAAAGTGATGGGATGCTTCAGAATATGCGCAACCTTCTCCAAACCCATCCCTCTAGTTCCTCCAAGCCTTAGGTCCTCCATTGTTGTCTTCTGAACCAGTCTAGTAACCCCAGTGACCCAGGTTAGGGACTTTTTCTATTTTTTGCTCATGTTTTGGAAGTTTTTCTTTATTTTTGTGGTTTGTTGGTGGAAACATATCTTATCAATGACAATTGTTGCTTCTCTTGTTCTATGAAGATTGTGTTCTTAATAGTTTGAATGTGTTTGTTGATTATTGATGATTTAATCCATGTTTTCACTTGCAGTTGCCCAAGTGGCAATGAGTAATTACTAATATCTGGGATTCACACTGAATGATGACAAAAGGGGGAAGAAATATTGTGCTTTAATCTTTATTCTGAATAATGTGATATTTATAACCTAATTAAACATGGTCCTTGATGATAAGTTAAAATTCTAAGTTAATGTGTTAATGGTCAAGCTGAGTTCCTAAAGGTTCTTTGATCAGTAAAAGCACAGAGTTTGTCATCATCAAAAAAGGGGAATTTGTTGGCCCAAGTTCAGGTGAAGTTTTGAAGAATGATAAATGAACTCAGTCATGGACCAGGTCCATCATGTGAGGCACAGTATTTATCAACCTAGACATGCGAGAAACACGTGAAAGAGATAAGTCTCAGTGATCAAGCAGCAATATCTCCTGAACTAATCGAAAAGGTTGCATATTGGATGAGGAGAGAAAGTACCCTCATGGGAAGAGGACACAATCCAGATAAAGGATAGGGTTGGAGTTTGTATTGTTCAAGGACTCAACTTCGATGGAAGATCAGCAATTGAATCTCAATCAAACTCTGATTACTAACTCATTAAATAATAGTGATTGTTCTCTTTTACAGACATTGCACAAACACAGAAGTTAAACTAAAGTGCGAGCAAAAGAACGAGGCAATTTTACAAGCAATTTATGTGAGATTCAAGTGTACATTCCTGAAGCTACTTGGACAAGATAGAAGAACCAATTCCATTGTGTCTTTCTTTTATTCTAGTTCAATTCTAGTAGGTCGTTTAAAATTGTACCTTTCAGCTTTCATAGAAGCAATTGTATTAGGTACTTTGAGTATTCAAGTTAGAGTTAACTTGAAGGTTTCGCAACAATTGAGGTTGTGTGCCATACTGGGATTAGAGTTTAATCCTTAGGTTTACAAGAGTTTTGTAAATGATGTTTTGGCTCAGTGATTTTAGTGGAAGTTTGGGAAAATCCTACTAAGTAGTAGGTCGTGGTTTTTTCACCTTTTGAGCCAGGTATTTTCTATGTAAAAATCTCTGTGTTCTTTATTTTATGTACTCTTAATTTTGCAAACAGTAGTAGTAATTACACCTAGAAGAATCGGGTTCTTCTAGATCGAAAATTGGTACCACACAAATCACCCCCCCTCTTGTGTGGTATTGACGTTTGGAACATCAAGTTTGCAATATAGAGTGTAGTGTATTTGCACATGTAAGCAATTATGCTATTATAGATCATTTTCAAAGTATGAAAACTCATCGAATACAATTATAAATCGATGGTATTTTCTTTTTGTGATAATGGAACTAATTTATTTTTTGCTTCCTAAGTTGTTGTAATGTAAAAATTTATGTCATCAAACTAAATATTTATCTTAAAAGTAATGGTGCATCCATCTTTCGGAAATCCTAGATCCGCTCTATTTATATGCATACCTGATAGGGCCGGTTCAGGTTGGGTGGTCCTATCGAGAAGTCAATTTGTAAACATTGAGTACCAAGAAATGAGTTTGTAACCTTACGGGTTCAACTTTTAATTATTTAGCATTGAACCCATTATATTTTTAAAGTTATGGGTTCATATCAATTATTTTTGTGATTTTAATAAATTTTTACATATAAAGTTTTACTCCGCAACGAAAATTATGGATTGAATAGAACCCATAGGTAATACACTGCATTCTATTATTTACTATATAAGTAATATTTAGCTTAATGTTCTTTACCTATTATTTGAGGGTGTTTTTTTTACTTTTGTGAATACAGCGTGTCTTTCATCCCTCTTTCACACTTTGGGTTAAAATAGCACGGGCTAGCCAGCTTTCGGACTGATAATTAAAAAATAGTCACCGTTTGCAAAGTCATTAAAAATAGTCACTATTTTGCTGTCACACGAAAAGTTTCCGTATAATATACTGGAGATTGGAGCACTTGTTTATGAACTTCCAGCATATTAAGTTGGAACTCCAACACACGAAAAGTTGCAGCATAATATATTAGAGATTAGAGCACCTATATATGAATTTTCAATATATTTTGTTGGAACTTCAGCACACGGAAAGTTAGTGTAAAAAAGGTATGCTATAATCTCCTCCTCGTGTATTTGACCATAACATATATATTGTTTTGCTTTTGCACTTGTGACCCTCCTTTCTAAACCTCCCACTACTAACACCATTCTTCTCCGCCTTGTTACCCCTTCCTCTCTTATCTTCTCATCACTTTTACACACAGATAAGGGCATCTTGATTTATCAACATTCACAATCTTCCTTCCTTGAGTTCCTAGCTCCCAGAAACTATGAGCTTCAATTATTCCCTGATCTAGTGCATAGTTAGCCAGATAGTCTGCCAACCTATTACCTTTTCTAAGAGTATGAGACATTGTTACATTACTCCTATTCATCAGCTCTTTGATCTCCTCTACTTCCACATCATACTCTACGGAACAGTCCACTCTTCATCTAAGACCTTCTTAAGTACCATTGAGTATGTATGTACTTCGATTAGCACATAGTCATTCTCTACACAGTATCTCATTGCCTCCAGCATTGCCCTTGCTTCTGCAATTGTGTTTGTCCCTTCCTGAATTTCCTTTCCACAAGCATATATGACATCCCCCACTTCATTCCTCAATGCATAGCCAATAGCACTTCTGCCTGGGTTGCCCCTCGATGCCCCATCAGTGTTCATTTTGATCCATCATTCACTAGGAACATCCTAGAAAACTTTAGTGTATTGTAGAGCTGGTGTGTAATTCTCCATCATATTGAGTAAATCTGGCCACTTGTGAGGGACATTCTGCAATCATGGTTTCCTGAGCTTGACTAGAGATTGCATGGTTATTGATATTTGGTATATAACCCTACTAATTGTGACTGCATCTCCATGTTTGTAGTTGTTCCTTCTTTTCCACAATTCCCATACTATCACTGATGGTAAAGCCTGAAGAATAGGCTGCATTCGAGGTAAGACATCAGTTGTCCTACATCTAATTATAGCTTGGTGTAAAGAAATTCCATCTATTGCAATCCCTACTGGTCCTAAAAATAATTTTCATATTGTTTTCGCAGTTCTTGATGTAAAGAACAAATGCTGCATTGTTTCTTCATTTGGTTCTGCACAGCAGCAGCACTTTGATGCCATTGAGTACTCCACCCTTCTGAAGAAATCATCCAGAGTTAATTTGTTTTTCCATAATTTCCACATGAAAAATGCAATCTTAAAAGGGAGACCTTTCACCCAGATTTTTATATATGCATTACAGGGCTCATTCCTTCTTCTCAAGTATTCCCACACTGACTTCACACTGAAACCTCCCCTAGTCTCAAGCATCCATACAGGTTTGTCAAGAACAAACTCCATTGTTGGTGGTTTTAAGTTATCTAGGATATGAGTGGCTAGGTCAGTTGGTAAGATCTTCTTGAAAAGCTCCTCGTCCCATTGTCCATTTTGTACCACATCATAAATATTTTGAATTGACTCATCGCAGGCAAATTATGATGGTGTGACAAAATATAGTGCTCCTAGGCCTGTCCAATTTTTGAACCAAAATAATGAAGATCCCATCTTAGATTGCCATAATATTTGATTCTCAATACGATCTCTGCATTCAAGCATCTTCCTCCACACATGAGATCCACGTATCCAAGGTACTATCATAGGATTGAGCTTTTTGCAATATTTTTGACTCATAAATGCACTCCACAGGGTTGGTTTTGTTCTAAAATTCCACCATAATTTGTAGAACAATGTTGTGGACATATCATGCAAGGATCTGAATCTAACACCACCTTCTTCACATGGTAAGCATAGAGTGTTCCAAGATGCCTAATGTCTGCTTGATACACCAACCGAGTTACTCCAAAAGTATTGTGCAAAAATCTTGTGTAATCTATTAATCACATTTGCAGGGGGATTTACTGCTGATAACATGTGTATAGGCATACTTTGAAGTACACTAGTTATAAGTACTACCCTTCCACCTATTGATAGTAACTTCCCTTTCCAGTTTTGCAGCTTGTCCATTACCTTTGTGATGAGCTCCTTGTAATAATCCATCTTCCTTATGAGACAGAAAATTAGACAGCCCAGGTACGTGAATGGAAAATTCTATTTAGATATACCAGTGATCCTCTGTACCTTGTCCATCACTTCTGCACTAGCTGATTCATGTAAATAAATAGTTGATTTTGTCCTATTGATTAACTGACCAGATGCATCTTCATAAGATTTCAAGACTTCCATCACCAGTCTCAAAGAAGTAGCATTGGATGAAGAAAAAATGATTGTATCATCAGCATAAGCTAGATGATTTATCTTTGGACTACATTTTGGCATTCCAAATCCAGAAAATTCCAGGTTGGTATGTAATGCATTCAAATCTCTTAACATTACTTCTGCTTCTAAGATAAACAAAGTAGGTGATAATGGGTCCCCTTGTTTCACACCCCCGGTTGATCTGAAAAAACCATAGGGTTGTCCATTAATCAGCATTGAGTACCAGTTATTAGAGACAACTCCAAATATCAAGCCTATAAACCTTTCTTCAAATCCCATCTTCCTTAAAACCTTTGTTAGAAAGATCCAAGACAGTCTATCATAAGCTTTCATCATGTCCAACTTTAGAAAAACATTAGGTCCTGCCTTAGTCCTTAATATGATATCGGTAATTATCTCTTGAGTTAGCAATACATTTTCTACTATGCTTCTCCCCTTGACAAAGCCAGCATGTTCTTCTGAAATCAGGTTTGGTAGCATTCCCACCATTCTTTCATGTATTACTCTAGAAAATACTTTGTTGATGAAGTTACTCAGGCTAATAGGTCTCATATCAGAAAATGTTTCAACCTGTTTCTTTTTTTGCAACAATACTAGGTTTGTGTGAGTTATGAATCTGGGAAGGTCATGGACATTGAAGAAAGCCTTTGTCCTCTCCACTATGTCTTCCTCAATTATATCCCAGCAACAGTGGAAAAAGCAACCTGTGAATCCATCTGGTCCTCCTACACTTTCACCATTCAGCCCCAGTACTGCAAGCTTAATCTCCTCTCTTGTAGGCTGCTGCATCAATGACATATTCTGCACACTGTCTACCATTGAAGGTAACGTTCTCTATTATCCTAAAATCTGTAGGAGCTGAACCCTCATGAAATTGGTTTTGAAAAAATGTCAAAGCTTCTTCTGCTATTTCAGAATTTTCCTCCAACCAGTTTCCTTCTGAGTTTTGAATCCTTTTTAATTGTAGTCTCTTCCTTCTACCATTCACTTATGCATGGAAAATTTTTGTATTCCTATCCCCATCTTGAAACCATTTCATACCATCCTTCTGCTTCCAAAACTCCTCTTCTAGAGCCAGGTATTTGATCGGTTCTGATTGAACTTTCTGCAGCCTTTGTCTGCTTTATTGTGTAGGATTTCTTTCAAACTCAGCCTCATGAACAAGCACCACTTCCTCCAAGCTTGCAATTTTCTGAAAAATATCCCCGTATGTATTTCTGCTCCATGAAGACAGAGCCTTTTTCAACCTCTTTAGCTTCTGATTAAACATAAAGAAAGGATCCCTAATAAAATCAACTTTCCAATTCTCCTTCAATACATCCTTGAAAGTAGGGTGTTTTGTCTAGAAGTTAAGAAATATAAAAGACTTCTTAAATGGAATAACATTAGTGTTACAAGTTAGTTCCATAGGACTGTGATCAGATCCTGTTTTAGATAAATGTGTGACTTCAATTGTAGGAAACATCTGCTGAAATTCCAGATTTGCCAAACATCTGTCAAGTCTCTCAAAAATGCAATCATCTTCAGCTCTCCCATTCCACCAAGTGAATATACTTCCTTTAAAGCCTAAATCTATGAGGTTACATGTATTGACACAATGCCTAAAATCATTTACGTCATTTATTGATACTGGCAATCCACCAAACTTCTCCTCTTCATCCCAAATAACATTGAAATCTCCTACCACAAGCCATGGCAAAGTCATGTCCCTTGCAAGGTAATACATACTATCCCATAGTTCAATTCTTTCTATGGAGTCACATTTAGCATAAACAAATGTGACAATGAAAGATTTTGAGTATCCATATTTGTCAGTTTCATCGTCAACTGTTGTTCTACATTAATCATCACCTCTACACCATGATCCTCATCTACAAAAACTCATATCTTGTTTGAAACATTAGAAAAGGCCTGCAGCATACCAATTTTCCTCCTGTATGTTTCTAGCTTCCTAGGATTCTGCATTTGTTACATGATTCCTATGAAATGATAATAGTGATGCCTTTTCATAGTAATAAGCCTCTCAAAAGCTTTCTTTGTATTTACTCACCTCACATTCCAAATTATAGCATTCATCATTAATTGTGGGGTTTGGATAGGGTCCTTCGTGTTTGAACCCCAGGAACTGAACTTTGTATCTCCCTTGTATTTTTCTTCTTGCCTCTACCTCCTGATCTGCCTTTGTCCATGTACCTAGGTGAGAGATCACCTTGCCTTGCCGCATTTTTAAAATTTTGTGTAGTAGATTCGTCATCAAGATTTTTTCCTCTGCCATCATTTAGCTCCTCCACTTCCAAATTTTCCTTTGGTTCTGTCAACTGCTGCTGGACATTTGAAGGAATCATGACAGTATTCCTCCTCTCCTAAACTGACTGTCCTGTTGCTACGACTTGTTTATCTACATTACTTCTGTTAGTTTCTTCATTGTGACATGATTGGATGTAATCTGATACATTAATCCTCCCAGTTCCATCTTCCATCTGATCCTTAGTTTTGTTAAGTTCCTCTTGACAGGCTGCTACATCCTTTTCTCCACTAGTTTTTTCAATAACTATATTGGGTTTCGCCGGAGGTAAAACCTTGCTAGGATTAGGACTCGAAATTTTCTGATTGTCGGTCTCCTTTGTTGTTTTCTGCTTATTCTCTCCTTACACACCCGCTTCCTCATTGATCCTTATGCTTTCACTTGTTATTTGTTCCTTGTTTTTATTGTTGACACTTTTCTCTTCCTGTTCATTTTCTTCATCTGATGATTCCTCTTCTCCACTAGCACCCTCTGGTAGTGCACTTTCATATGGATCCTCTTCATCTTGTCTATTCCAAACTGTTCTACCATCAAACTGCAGCCTGCTATCGTGATTGGGCACCTTTAACGCTGCATCAATCTCAGTAGCCTGCGATGGAATTTCCTGACATGATTGATTAGTTTTAGCATGATTCTCCTTGAATGTTCTGCTGATCCAAGCTGTTGTAGATTCTTTTTGACTGCCTTCACATATTGTATTCTCCCTTTCATTGTGAATAGTTTTCTTGCCTGCCTTTGATGTACTTCCTGCTTCAGTAGATTTTGGTGTAAAATGAGCTGCTTTAGGATTTAGAACTCTTGCATTGTTAGTATTAGTTTCTGGTGTTCTTAACAAATTTTTTTCTTTCATAACAACCTGTTGGTTATTGTCTTCCTCATCACCATCTTGGTCTTCTAATGCTGCAAACCTATTATTTATCTGAATTTGTTGAGTATCTACTGCATCATCTGAAGCAACTTCCTCTCTTGTGTTTCCATTTCCTTGCTGATTATTATTATGAACTGGTACAAGTTCTTTACCAACTACATCACGATTTTGCTGATTACTAACAGACACTTGAGGTTGCTATACATTATCCTGAGCTGGAATGAATTCCTTTGACGATGCAACGTTATTTTGAGTGGAACTATCAGATTCTTGATGTTGCTGCCCTTTAGCTGAATCAACAGGTACAATTTCTTTCCCTGTAATCAGTCGATTTCCATTGTTCTTGATAAGATTGTCTCTAACTTCTTTCCATTGTCCCAAAGGTGGATTGACATTACCTACAACTTTCCCACTCGTTAAGACCATCAATGGTTGATTATGATGTAGCTGAATTTGCTCCTTGTTATTTTCAGCTTCTTACTTGCTTTGATGATAAGGTGATAGTTCCGGATGAGAGTTCCAGCATTCGAAATAATCATGGCCTTGCAATCTGCATTCCTTGCCATACTTAGGAATCATATCATACTTGATGTTTACCCATTCAGTCCTTGTTTCACTGAAGCTTCATTAAAAATGTCCATTCTTACATTTTTGGGATGGTCAGCTAACAAGTCTATAAGAACTTTGACCCTTGCATAACTAGGTCGAGTTTTATTTATAGTAGCCATGTCCAAGTGTAAAGGTTTCCCAACAGCAGAGGCAAGTGAAAAAATACATTATTTTACAAAGTAAGTAGGTAATAAACCTGAAAAAGAGATCCAAGCCATAGCCATTGGAGTTTCTTCTCCTGCCTTAAATTTCACATCATATATGAGAGGTCGAATTTGGTATTCTTGGCCATCCTTGTCCTTGACGTATTGAGCACCTTTCGATGTAAAATCAACATAATCCTGCCACAATGTCATACGTATAAGGATATGCATGTCTCTCAAATAGCCAATATTGCATTCACCCTTTATTCCACATTACGATGGAACAATTCGACGAATCTCACTCAGTTCTGGCCATCCATATGCAAACTTACCAACTACTGCATATTGAAGCCCTTCAATTACGTTCATGCGTTCAACTTCTGCCTCAGTGAACGTGATTAAAGGCTGCCCATTAACAAATGTTGCTCTCCTCAAAGGGATTGGATCAACAGTAGTTTCCTCATTTGCATTGCTTTGTAATCTCGTATTGATTGTGCTTGGTTTTAGAATGTTTGATTAATCTAATGGTGTTTTTGTTTGTGTTCTATTGTTAGGCACGACAGTAGGAGCTTGGGAGGGCAAACCAGTCATAGACGGAGTCTGGCCTCCGGAAGAGGAGGCCATTGCACGACCTCACAAAGCTGCTCGGAAGGACAGATTTCTCTAGCTACTCGCAATGCTTGAATGTCGTGTTTCTTTTCTAAAAAATCTGTACGCTACAGTAATATTAAATCTTAAAGTTTAAGAACAAACCATATATGTATAAGTAAGCACTTAGGTTAAGGCTGAACTCTCAAGCTAGCTTCTTCAAAATAAGATCATATATGGTAGCCAGTGATGTAAAACATGCGTGCTACAGTACTTCTTATTTAAAAATAAGATATGTAACAGTTGGTAACGTTTTGAGAGAGATATTCAACAACCAAAGGGATGAAAGTATAGCAGAACCTCCACGTTATCAAAAGAAAGCTGAATAATAACTGTCTGCTACAGTAATTTCGCAAGCAACAATTGAGATCAGTTGCGTATTGATGTTGAAATGTGTATAAAAACAAAAGGAGGGTGTTTATAATGAGAAGGGTGTTCTTTTACGACCAAGATTGTGACCTTAGTTTGCTGGAATCCAGAATTATGGCCGATGAATAGTGACGGAATCACTATTCATGGTCTTCTTCCTCTTGCCTTAAGCACTTCTTTTAATTCATACTGTTCATTATTGGCTTCAATGTCCGACAAGTATTTTTTTGTTTTGTTTTGCTAAATCATATACTTATATTAAACAACTAAGCAACGTGAGAGTTATAGTCATTACAAGCTAGGACTATTCGAGCAGACAAGTCTCTGGCACAGTCGTTAGTGAAAGCGAGTAACACAAAGGAAAGGGGGATAAGTAGTGTAAGGGTTGCCACGGTTGCCTACCATTAGAGGGGGTAAGGTTCAACCCATGCTTAGCCAAGATATTTGCGATAGTATTTGCTTCGCGGTAGATATGCCTAAGTTCCACTTGACCCAACTCCAGCATCAATGACCTGCGATCAGAAGGAATGTATGAGTGGAGTTCATTTCCATGTTCGATCATGGTGCATAGTAGAGGTGTACAAAGGAAACCAACAAACCGCACCAACCCGATAATCCGAGTCAAACCGAGAAAAAAAACTCGACTATGGTTTGGTTTGATTTGGTTTGGTGTTGGAAGAAAAAACCCGACCATAATTGGTTTGATTTGATTTTAACTAAAGAAAGTCAAACCGAAACCAAACCAACCCG
>MU748258.1:3677-30587 GCA_026770625.1 Nicotiana glauca | reverse complement strand
TCTGCACAAACTTCCAAATTAATGGTATATTCAATGCATTCAATGTTGTCCCTTTTTCAGACTTAATGACCCACAAAACCCTAGTAAAGCCATTTATAATGGACTAAAATTCGGGGTCAAGATTGGACAAAAATGCCCCTGCAGGCACTTTCTGCGACTGCATAATGATCGTAGATCATTTATGCGGTTCGCATAATCATCATTTGCATCGCAGAGTTGCAGATCTTCAATCCTAGAATTCTACCGCATTTGCATTATGCGGTCGCATTTTCCAATCGCAAAGGTGCTGCATAGATTCTTCAATTGTAATTGTGTGGTCATTACGCGGCTCGCAGAAGTGTTATGCAACCACATAATTGATCGCACAATCTTCTCTTCATTTGACAAAACAGCTGGTTATGCGGTCTGCATAGTACTTCTGCGATTGCATACTTGCAGCATTCCTACTCTTTTGTGGCTTTTTGACTTCTTTTCCATGTGTTTGGGTCTTCAAGTATTATGCACTGCAAAACACAAAAACTTTATAAGATTTAACTACAAATGCATTGGAAGATGAACTAAAGTCTATGTAATTGGTATCAAAACTGCCGAAATTCTACGGCACATCAACACCCCCAACTTAAACTCTTGCTTGTCCTCAAGCAACTAAAACAAAATTATCCTATTCTATACTACTTCTATTTCCAATATGTCACAAAACAGTAGTGACTGTAAATGGTTTTGACTGACGGCTAATAAGCATGTAACTTCTTTTATTTACCCTTCCTCGAGGACAACTATCATTTAACAATTTGGCTAATCAACTTGTGAACTTCAAGCCTCGACCAAAATGAAAAAAATGTTACTCATAGCAAAGTGTGCACTTGTACTCTTCTTCAAGAATGTAACTTCTGCTAAATATTGCATTTCATGCGCGCACACAACAAAGAAAATGCCCAACTCACACATATGTACAGGGGATGCAATCAACACACTCTTGCACTCATATCACGACCCAAATCCCAAACCCGGTCGTGATGGCGCCTCTAGTGAAGACAAGGCCAGCCAACAAAACAAACACCTTCTTTTAACAGTTATTTAACATTTATAAAGCTAAAACATGATTAGCATAATCAAAAGCGCGAAAAACAACGGTAACAACAGGGAACCATCCCGTCACAGCCCGACATCGGGGTGTCACTAGTCATGAGCTACTACAGAGTTCACTAAAGTACTACAATTCTAGAAATAGGAACAAAGTCTAAAAGTAACATGAACAACATAAAATAAGTGAGAAGATCTGGTGCCGTGGACGCTAGCGGTCACCTGGCTCAACTATGATAGCAAATCTTCAATCAGCTCAAAACCCGCTACCGGGTGGTCAAGTACCTGCATCTGCACGCGAGGTGTAGGGAGTAAAGTGAGTACTCCAACTCAATGAGTAATAAAAGTAAATAATAGCTGAAAGCAAGAAATCACGTAAGGCACTCCATCATGTTATATAGAACAGTACAACCATTTTTAGAAAACAGTAAAATAGTGAAATCCTTTGGAATACATCTGGGCTCAGTTTAAACCTCTTTTGAAAATGATTTTTTCAACAGTTGCCAAATACTTTCAAATAATTTGTGACACTATGCACAGAAATCCGCCCCTTAGGCAATATCCTCGTTCCTGGCCAGTCACTCGGGCCCCAACACTCAATGATCAGATAGCACCAGCAAAAGCAGATAAATATCTCCAGGAATATCACAGACAACAAATAATGAACAAATGCATGAATGCAATGCAATGCATATGATGGTACATTCTAGTACCCACTGCGGTGCGCAGCCCGAGCCACCCATGTTTATTTATCGTCGACGGCGCTCACTGGGGGTGTGTACAGTCTCCGCAGGGGCTCCTACAGCCCAAGCGCAATAACAAGCCATCTGGTGGCATCAAATCTAGGCTCTCAGCCTCATATCAATATCAGTATAATCATCCAGGCACTCGGCCTCAATATCAATGTAACATCGCTGCGGCGCGCAGCCCGAGCCACCCATAATCAGTATAACACCTCTGCGGCGTGCAACCCGAGCCACCCATAATCAATATAATACCGCTGCGGCGTGAAGCCCGAGCCACCCATAATCAATATACTTCTGCTGCGGCGCGCATCCCAATCCATGCTTAGTCCAGAAAATCATCATAAGCCCCTTGGGCATTTATAAAACAGTAGTTCTCAGCCCGAAATATCATTTAAAATATCATTTGAGTTTTTCAAAACTTAGAAGTATGGCTAAGTTTGCAAAACAGTATTTAAAACCTTGGACTAAGACCAAATGATATGCAAAATATGCTAACACAGTAATATCAATCCCCGAAGGATTCATATAGTTGGCATGAAGCCCAAACATGGCCATCAACCCAAATTATGATGATAACAAGTAGTTTCAGTCAAATACGCGGTAAAATCAACAACCGAGACGGACCAAGTCACAATCCCCAACGATGCTCTACCCCACGCTCATATCCGGCGTGCAAGTCACCTCACTACAGCCCTATGATGTGAAAATCCGGGTTTCAAACCCTCAGGATATCATTTACAAGTATTACTCACCTCGAACCGATGAAATCTCTAGCTCGCAAAGCCTTTGCCTCGCAAATTGACCTCCTCGCGTGTCGAATCTTCTCAAAACCATAAGGAATACATTACAATCGGCTAAGGGGACATAACCCAATCGAAAAGACTTGAAAAACATCGAAATTCACGAAATTTGCAAAACCCGAGCCCCGGGCCCACGTCTCGAAATCCAGAAAATTTTACATCAACACGATCCTTATCTCGCCACGAGTTCATACATACCAAATTCACAAAAAATTAGAGTCCATTTGACCCCTCAAATCACTAGTTTAAACTCTTTCAAATTTCAAGCCCTAACCTCCATTTTTAGCCTTAATTCCCTTGGATTTTCAGTGTTAATCCATTTTTTTACACCATAATAACATAATCTAAGACCAAGAATCCATACCTAATGAAAACTCTCGAACCCTCTTCAAAATCGCCCAAAAATTGCCTTAGTACGAAGTCCAAAATTGTTTTCTCCTTCAAAATTCGCGAAGAAGACTTAAAATTGTTCTTCCCAGTCGTTTTCGCTTATGCGGTCCATGCACCGCACCTGCGTCTTCCGCTTTTGCGGTCAAAACATCGCTTACGCAGTCTCACTTAAGCTCCAGGGGCCGCTTCTGTGGTCCTAAACCGCTTCTGCAGTTGCCGCATATGCGGACTTCTGTCCGCTTCTGCGGAAGGTCGGGCCTCCACTAGAGCCGCTTATGCGATCCCCCAGCCGCATCTGCAGAACCGCCTATGCGGTCCCTTTTCCGCAGATGCGGAAATGACAGAACCAGAATTCCAAAAATCATGCCAAACTCCAAAACTCTCCGTTTAACCACCCGAACTCACCCCGAGGCCCCCGGGACCTCAACCAAAAAGCACGGATATGTCCTATTACCTTATTCAAAATTGCTCGAACTATAAAAACTCTACCATTAACCTCAAAATCCTCAAATTTCATCAAATCAAGGCCTAAGCTAAACTAAAACTCTCAAAACTCGCATTCAATCAAAAACCCGACCAAACGATGTCCGAATGACCTGAAAATTTGCACACATATCCAAAATCACCCAACAAAGCTATAACAACTCTCAGAATTCCATTCCGACCCTTAGATCAAAATCTCACCTATCAACCGGAACTCGCCAAAATTCTAACTTCGCCAATTCAAGCCTAATTCTACACCGGACCTCCAAATCCAATTCCGATCGCACTCCTAAGTCACAAATCACCTCTCGGAGCTAACCGAACTATCGGAATTCACATCCGAGCCCTCTAAATCATAAGTCAACATCCGGTTGACTTTTCCAACTTAAGTCTTCTTAAAAGAGACTAAGTGTCTCATTTCTTATCAAAATCCATTGCAAATCAACCTGATTACACAAGATACGGATAATGAAGCATAAAGAAGCTAAAAATGGGGAAAATGGGATGGTAACTCATGGGACGACGGGTCGGGTCGTTTCATCCTCCCCAACTTAAACAAACGCTCGTCCTCGAGCGTACCCAGAGTTGTTCTGGAAGTCCACCAATAGCTGAATAACTTTAACATGCATATACTCAAGGATGACCCCACGTCACCCTATCTAGCATAGGCCCGATAACACAACATAGCTGAATTTTCGCAATCCACCTGGTCCATAAACCATAGAACCACACTTCACTTTCCAAAATCTTACACAAGATCAGAACCTCACATCTTTATTCAGAGTAAACCCGAACCAACTGTAATAACCCATACCTGCAACCTCAATGAAATCATACGATATACCACATAATCCAAGCACTCGAAACGATAGTCACTATTCACATCAGCTGCCCACAATAACCAGACACCGATAGAAAACCTCTTATTGGCTAAAGTCTTATATCAACACTTTCATATACTGCTAACGACACATAGAATACGCGATAAACCGTAACCATTCCTCAGGTCACCCATACATAAAGCCACTTCCCCGTCAACTAATGCCACAATAGATTTTCGGGCCAAACCTCGATGTAAACTCTCTAATCAGCTGAAATCACATCTGTTCGCATTCATTAATGACTCCAACGATCACCTCGAATTCAATGCACCACTCTGGTGATATGACACCTCATCACAGGCCTAAGCCATAACTTGCATAATCCACGCACCAATGATGGGCGGTCTGAACATACTCAAATCATGACAAATGACTCAAACAAAAGAGCTGTAACTCGGACTCCTCAGTACCATCACAACACAAGGATGAGACCCCCTCTCACATTATAGAAATAAAGTACCTGAATCCTCCTTGGAAGGTCATAACTTCACATGGCCTCGCCCGGCTACATGCCCGGCCATAAGGAACGCATCCGAAAGGTCCCTCAATATCGGAACCGAATCAATGATAGCAGCCTCTGCACTGACATCCATCACAAATGCCCAATTAAGAAAGCACTCCTTCCCAGTTGTCCGATAGTTCTTTAAAGTATAAGTTATTATGCTAAAACATATTCTAACGCACTTCACCACTTAACCCGTGGCATTTCCGGCGTAGTACCTAATGCAATAGTTCAGAATTTAATCTAACACTGAGACAACCAGCCTGAACTCTAACATCACATCCAAAATCCAATATA
Source organism: Nicotiana glauca (assembly GCA_026770625.1). Lineage (NCBI taxonomy): Eukaryota > Viridiplantae > Streptophyta > Magnoliopsida > Solanales > Solanaceae > Nicotiana > Nicotiana glauca. The sequence goes on along the minus strand of MU748258.1, from coordinate 25,405 downwards.
CCAGCAACGAAAGACTCACTCGAGCCTCCAAATTCCCATTCTGCCACATGGTGCCGATACACACGATCCATCATCACAAATAGCCCGAGTATGAGGACTTCTGCCTCCAATCCCACATAGCACACGAATCATCATACTTGATCCCAATTTCGCCGTCCGAACAGGTGCCATAACTAGATATCCAATAATTCCATGATATATACTCAAAAATCTCCCTGAACCACCAAGCCAACCCGAATATCACCAGTCGATCTAACAAGAAAGTGCCGCAACACCACTGAAGTACCATCACTTAATCACATTTCCCTTTCTCTGAAATATATACTCTCGTCGGATCACTTTCAAACAACTGTATCATTTTCCTTGATTATCTGAGGCTACCCGCTGCCTAAGTGCTTTATGAATTTCCTTTCTGACCTGAACTGAAACTTATCTAATCACGAGCTTCCATAGATCTCATCTAGAAGAAAATACTTACACATCACATGCCTCTCATATTCGAAGAAGATGCACCTCTTCTACCACGGCAGCAATCAACAAGAACTCTCCCAATTTCATTTGCACAAACTAAACTGCCATGACTGAATCCTTCTAACCAAATCATACTAAGCAAGTCATCAAAACCCTAGAGCATTGCTGCAAAATTACATGTTCTAACTCATTACCTCGAATGCACACCAAGAATTAATCATACCCTTACCATGCCGATCCGGTCAGTTATCAAGCTACTCCATTTATCTAAATTTCTTCTGATTCGTTTTCAACTTGATATTCCCCTTGTTGTAGTACCTCAATTCCTTAATCCAGGCTTACCGCACGAGACCCAAGCATACGACCACACTGATAGGAGCCACAACCCACTGACTACTCTCTCAAATGTTTCCAGAAACATCACATCCCATAATACCCTACCCAGAAGAACTCTCTGTAAATCTAACTCTGTTTCATTTACTTTCCTAATGCGGATACATAGATTACCATAATTAACATAGAATACCACAAGTCTTGACATCTTCTAAAGAAACTCAGTTCCTAACCCCATATGCAACTTTAGAACACTCAATTGGCGTACGCAGACTCTTGAACCCATTAGAACCATTCTCGCAAGTCATTCACTCTTATTCAATCGCAATTTACGTGATCAAATAGACATAACCACCTGTGCCTCCTTAGCACTCTGAACCCGCAGGACATGATCTCGTTCCGATACAACCAAACAACTTCCTTCTCTTCACCCTAAGCATTCTTTACCAATAACAGCTCAAGACATACTATTATTTTCTCACACCTACGAAGTACCACATAACCTTCGTCAAAATTTTTCTTTACTCGTGCCATCCTCGGCTCAATTTTTGCAACCCGAACTGATCCGCTTACATACCTCGAAAAGGAACCAACATAGCACATAATCGTGCAATCAGCTAAACAACAGCAACCTCCCCAACTTGGCTCGAAGCCATCTATCAGGACACATTTAATAACCCATAACACTTTTACTCGAATGATTCCATAATACCATAGTGAGATTAAACTCAAATAATTTACAAGTTCGTGAAGACACAGATTATTTAGTACTATAATCCTCTACAAACCTCGCATCCATCCCACATCAGCTGAATCCACTCTCTAAAGTGACCCAAATTTCCCCAATTACAACACGTACCCTTCAATTACACATGAGATCTTCTAACAATATACATAAGAATCATACCGCTCAAGAATATTCTGCAGGAGATAACCCACCTGCTTCGCCTCACTTTAGTATTTCAGCATACCTTCCACCATCATACACATAACACAGCCATTAAGTCTTCCTGAATCCGAACTCATACTGCCACACGTAATGTACTATACTTCCCAACTAGGAAATATGAAAAATATTCTTCACGCACCCATAACTCGGGCCACACATCGAATTACAATAGGAATCGAACACTTAACAGTTCATCTGTTATTCAGCATACTTCTTCATCACTACCAAGTCATATAGAAACATTACACAGTACCAACATACTCATTACGTAGCTATCCAGCCGCCATTCCCACAATTAGGGACAATACTAAACATATAAGTTTATAACACCAGCTCACAAAATCAGCACCTTGGTGCTCAAGCCATAAGCAAAAATCCGACCCTAAGTCCTCCAGACTGGCCCAACATCAAACTCACCGAGATAACATCTCGCCCCCTCGATCGGGGAATCACAAGCCATCAAGGCATATATACTACTGAGCGATCACATGCGCATGCAAACGTGTGGAAGGAATTTCAAGAGTTATATCTCAAGCTGAATCAAGTACGCACGATAAGAATTCCAAGAAAGTGAGGTCTTCCTAAGGGTTCTGCAGCCTCTCGAGGATAAATACAGACGTCTCCGTACCGATCCGCGAGACTCTACTAAACCTGCTCATGACTCATAAGACCTAGTAACCTAGGCTCTGATACCAACTTGTCACGACCCAAATCCCAAACCCGATCGTGATGGCGCCTCTCGTGAAGTCAAGGCCATCCAACAAAACAAATGCTTCCTTTTAACAATTATTTAACATTTATAAAGCTAAAACATGATTAGCATAATCAAAAGTGCGGAAAGCAACGGTAACAACAGGGAACCATCCCGTCACAGCCCGACATCGGGGTATCACTAGTCCTGAGCTACTACAGAGTTCACTAAAGTACTACAAGTCCATAAATAGTAACAAAGTCTGAAAGTAACATGAACAACATAAAATAAGGGAGAAGATCTGGTGCCCCGGATGCTAGCAGTCACCTGGCTCAGCTATGATAGAAAATCTTCAATCAGCTCAAAACCCGCTACCGGGTGGTCAAATACCTGCATATGCACGCGAGGTGCAGGAAGTAAAGTGAGTACTCCAACTCAATAAGTAATAAAAGTAAATAATAGCTGAAAGCAAGAAATCACGTAAGGCACTCCATCATGCTATATAGAACAGTACAACCCTTTTTAGAAAACAGTAAAACCGTGAAATCCTTTGGAAAACATCTGGGCTCAATTTAAAGCTCTTTTGAAAATGATCTTTTCAACAGTTGCCAAAAATACTTTAAATAATTTGTGACACTATGCACATAAATCCACCCCTCGGGCAATATCCTCGTTCCTGGCCAGCCACTCGGGCCCCAACACTCAATGATCAGATAGCACCAGCAAAAGCAGATAAATATCTCTAGGAATATCACAGAAAACAAATAATGAACAAATGCATGAATGCAATGCAATGCATATGATGGTACATTCCAGTACCTACTGCGGCACGCAGCCCGAGCCACCCATGTTTATTTATCATCGACGGCGCTCACTGGGGGTGTGTACAGACTCCGGAGGGGCTCCTACAGTCCAAGCGCAATAACAAGCCATCTCGTGGCATCAAATCTAGGATCTCAGCCTCATATCAATATCAGTATAATCATCCACGCACTCGACCTCAATATCAATGTAACACCGCTGTGGCGTGCAGCCCGAGCCCCCAATAATCAATTTAACACCGCTGCGACGTGCAGCCCGAGCCACCCATAATCAATATAACACCGCTGCGGTGTACAGCCCGAGCCACCCATAATCAATATAATACTACTACAGCGCGCAGCCCGATCCACCCATAATCAATATAATACTACGGCAGCGCGCAGCCCGATCCATGCTCAGTCCAGAAAATCATCATAAGCCCCTTGGGCATTTATAAAACAGTAGTTCTCAGCCCGAAATATCATTTAAAATATTATTTTGAGTTTTAAAAACTTAGAATTATGGCTGAGCTTGCAAAACAGTATTTAAAACCTTGGACTGAGACCAAATGATATGCAAAATATGCTAACACGGTAATATCAATCCCCGAAAGATTCACATAGTTGGCACGAAGCCCAAACATGGCCATCAACCCAAATTATGATGATAGCAAGTAGTTTCAATCAAATACGCAGTAAAATAAACAACCGGGACGGACCAAGTCACAATCCTCAACGGTGCTCTACCCCACGCTCATATCTGGCGTGCAAATCACCTCAATACATCACTATGATGTGCAAATCCGGGGTTTCAAACCCTCAGAATATCATTTACAAGTATTACTCACCTCGAACCGGTAAAATCTCTAGCTCGCGACGCCTTTGCCTCGCAAATTGACCTCCTCACGTGTCGAATCTGCTCAAAACCATAAAGAATACATTACAATAGGCTAAAGGGACATAACCTAATCGAAAAGACTCAAAAAACATTGAAATTCATGAAATTTGCAAACCCTGAGCCCCGGGCCCACGTCTCAAAATCCAGAAAATTTTACATCAACACGATCCTTATCTCGCCACGAGTTCATACATACCAAATTCACAAAAAATCGGAGTCAATTTGACCCCTCAAATCACTAGTTTAAACTCTTTCAAATTTCAAGCCCTAACCTCCATTTTTAGCCTTAATTCCCTTGAATTTTCAGTGTTAATCCATGTTTTTTACACCATAATAACATAATCTATGAACAATAATCCATACCTGATGAAAACTCTCGAACCCTCTTCAAAATTGCCCAAAAATCGCCTTAGCTCGAAGTCCAAAAATGTTTTCTCCTTCAAAATTTGCGAAGAAGACTTAATATTGTTCTGCCCAGTCGTTTTCGCTTATGCGGTCCATGCACCGCACCTACGGCTTCCGCTTTTGCGGTCAAAACATCGCTTATGCGGTCTCACTTAAGCCGCCAGGGGTCGCTTTTGCGGTCCTAAGCCACTTCTGCAGTTTCCGCATATGCGGACTTCTGTCCGCTTCTGCGGAAGGTTGGGCCCCCACTGGAGTCCCTTATGCGATCCCCCAGCTGCATCTACGAAACCGCCTATGCGGTCCCTTTTCCTTATATGTAGAAATGACAGAACCAGAATTCCAAAAATCATGCCAAACTCCAAAACTCTCAGTTTAACCACCCGAACTCACCCCGAGGCCCCCGGGACCTCAACCAAAAGCACTAATATGTCCTATTACCTTATTCAAACTTGCTCGAACCATCAAAACACTACCATTAACCTCAAAATCCTCAAATTTCATCAAATCAAGGCCTAAGCTAAACTAAAACTCTCAAAACTCGCATTCAATCAAAAACCCGACCAAACGATGTCCGAATGACCTGAAAATTTGCATACATATCCAAAATCACCCAATGAAGCTACAGCAACTCTCGGAATTCCATTCCGACCCTTAGATCAAAATCTCACCTATCAACCGGAACTCGCTAAAATTCTAACTTCGACAATTCAAGCTTAATTCTACACCAGACCTCCAAATCCAATTCTGATCGCACTCCTAAGTCAAAAATCACCTCCCGGAGCTAACCGAACTATCGAAATTCACATCCGAGCCCTCTAACTCATAAGTCAACATCTGGTTAACTTTTCCAACTTAAGCCTTCTTAAAAAAGACTAAGCGTCTCATTTCTTATCAAAAACCATTGCAAATTAACCTGATTACACAAGATACGGATAATGAAGCATAAATAAGCTGAAAATGGGGAAAATGGGGCGGTAACTCATGGGACGACGGGTCGGGTCGTCACAACTCAGAACGAAAGCTACATGCTACAAGTATCAGTCCATATGCTTACCCTTATTTTAACTTGCTGCTATCTCAGGAATGATTGGCTGTAGATCACTAAGGACTTTCCACGGGTTATAATGTAGGCTTAGGAACGGGTTGGATGACTATTTGGGAATGTAGTGGCTATACTCTCCTTGAACTCTACATACATTTTCCTTGGAATTGCTGGTGTTGCGATAATTGCAATTGCGATGGTCTGCTTGCAAATGCGAGATTCGTATTTGCAAAGTGTACCTCGCATTTGCGATTTTGGGTTGGGGGGGGGGTGGCGCAACTTCACAGTTGCAAAGCTAGGATCGCATTTATGATGCTTGCAGTTGCGAATCGAGTGTCGCATTTGCAACCTTTCTTGGCTCAGTGCCTCATTGCAATTGCGATATATGCAACTGGAATAAAAATAAAAGACTTTGGGATTAGCTTATATTATTTTATTTTTTAGACTTAGACTTCACCTAGACACGATTTTGAAGAGAATTTTCTTTCCAACTTTTAGGGTTAGTAACTTTAACTTATTTTGAATAATTTCCCTTACATTCCATAGATTTTCATTCCTAAATATCGATTTTCATAAAGTAGAAATAGGGGTATTGGTTAGAAACTTAAGATTTAATATTTTAGAGATTTAGACCATAATTTAAGGTCGGGTCTCGAAACAAATCACATATTTTGATTCGAGGATGAATGGATAATCTAAATTTAGTCTTGATTTGGATTTCAGCCAAGTGGGACTGGTTTGATTTTTTGTTGATTTTTTCAAATATGTTAAAGATCGAACCCTTTTATTACTAGGATAATTTCTAAAGCTTCTTTTGACTTATTTGAGTATTAATTGACTAGATTCAAGTGATTTGAAGGCTTGTTCTAAAGAAAAATTGGTGTTGGATCATTGGTTTGTTTCGGAAAGCGGTAAGTATCGTGGTTAACCTTGATTTGAGAAAATTAGGATGTGATTAGTCTATCTTCTACGTGTTGTATGTGTTAGGGACAATGTATATTCAACGTGACGGGTGTATACATGTTATCATGGGTTAAAGCATGCGGGTATCACTAGTTTATTTCATATCTTTACTTATTTTATGACTTTGCTCATTACATTCCTTTACTTGTCTCATGCCTTTACTTGAAATATGTCTTTACTTGTACATGCCTATACTTGTTTAATACCATTCTTATTTCACGTCTTATTTTCTTATACTATATTGGATTGTGTGACTATTTCATCTTTAGCATGTTAATAACCTTGTTTGGGTTCTTATTAAGTTATATGAGTGAGATTAGCTCCTGGATATGGGATTGTCAACTTCTTGTTCGTGTTTATATTTTACTTAGTAAATAATACTTATATATTTTCCTCGATATTGTATTATGAACTTCGTCATGTTTGGTTGTGTTGTTGGATGTTTCTATGTGAATAGGTATGTTGGATCAGGTTTCCACCACAATAATGTTATGATAAGTACCAGGTTGCTTTCCACAACAATAGTATGGCCATGGGATCAGGTTGTCACCGCAATAATATTTTGCAAGTTGGATAGGGTTGTGCATTAGAATGTAAATATTATGAATTCAAGTGTTAGTTTGTTATATATCCTCCTATTGTGGTTTGGCTATGTTGTTCATGGATATTATTTCTTCCCTCTTGATTGGAGCTGATGAAAAGGTTTTATTGTGTTATTCGAGAAATATGGTTATTACTTCTGTTATTGGATTCTTTTACTAATTACTGCATTTATTCATGTTATACTTATTATTGTTATCTCTATTTCTATTTTTGTTGTTATTAATTGTATAAGTTTATATGGTAAGAGTCTTGTCATAGCCTCGTCGCTACCTCGTCCTGATTAGGTTTGATATTTACTTAGTATATTGCATCGGTTATACTTATACTACACTTTTGTATTTTTTATGCAGATTCGGATATTAGTACCAGCAGAGTCGCGAGAGGTGCTTAGTTGTTACCAGATAAGCGACTCGAGGTAGAGCTGCACACTTGTCTGCATGCCTTAGAGTCACCTTTTCATTATCTTCATTATTGTTTATTGTATCAAACAGTATTGTATTCCTTATAAATATTGTATGTAGTCTTTTTAATGGTTCATGTATTCTGTTATACAAATCATGGGAGGTTGAATAAGTAGTGTTTGGTTTTAGACATATCTTGTATTGTAAGCTTTTACTCTTATTCTATATTAATATGATGTTAACTATTAGTCTTGGTTTTATTTTTGTTAAGTGTTGGCTTTCCTAGAAAGTAGTTCTAGGCACTATCAGGATCCCTTTGGTACGAATTTTGGGTCGTGATAAGTTAGTATCAAAGTCCTAGGTTGCATAGGTCTCATAAGTCATGAGCAAGCTTGGTAGAGTTTTGAAGATCGGTACAGAAATGTCTATACTTATCTTCGAGAGACTATAAGGCCTTTAGAAAACTTCACTTTTTTCTATCTCTATCTTGCAGTTTTGTTCTATCCTAAAGTTTGAATTTTTACTCTCTATTCCCGTGAAGATAGTGAGGACAAATGTATCAGCCACAATAAAGCAGGATCCAAAGCCCAGGTTGCAGTCACTACCAGGGGTAGGTGTCGAGGTAAGGGCAGAGACCACCCTAGGGCATGTGTAGAAGCACCTGTAACTGCTTATGCTTGTGCTAGAACAACGTCAGTCGAATCTCAGATAGCTCCAGATGATGAGCAGATTCGATACCAAATTGAGCCGGTAGGGCCAGCTCAGGTTCTAGACCCTAGCACTTTTGGATGCCTTGGTATGTATGGTTGGCCTTATGGAGAGCATGGTTTAGGCAGGTGTGTTTCCTATAGAACCATCCACTTCTCAGGTTGGGGTAGGAGTTTAGACTCCCGTTACTCGTACTCTAAAGTAGATGGCTCAGGGATATCAAACCTATGAGTGTTAACAGTTGGGGTGTTTCAACCTGTTATTGCAGCACAACCTGAGGTTAGGCCTGCGATTTCAGCTAATGAACTGAAAAGGATGGATAGGTTCCAAAAGTTATTCCTCCTCACTTTAGCGGTGCTCCTTCAGATGATGCCCAAGAGTTCTTGGATCGATTCCAAGATATTTTGTGCAATTTTTGACTAGCTGAGTCCAATGGAATTAATTACACTGTCTTCTAGATACATCATTTGGCAAAGAGATAGTGGCAGACTTATGAGATGGGCAAGCCATCAAGATCACCTCCTCTTATGTGGTCTCAATTTTCATAGCTTTTCTTGAAGAATTTTATCCTTCTCACTCAGAGAGATGAGTGATGTAGCCAGTGTGAGCGTCTTCAGCAGGGTGGTATGACAGTTATCTAGTATAAGACGAGGTTTGTTGATTTGTCTCATTATGCAGCTATCCTGATCCCTAATGAGAGGGAGAAGGTGCGAAGATTCATAGAGGGACATGCTTATGGTATTAGACTTCAAATGGCTAGAGAGGCCAAGAATAAGACTTCATTCACTACGACAATTGAGATTGCTAGGAGGATTAAGTGTATTCATGGCTAGGGGAGACAAGAAACTTTTGATAAGAGGCCTCGTCATTTTGGTTATTTTAGTGGTGCCTCTTTTGGAGGCAGGGGTTCTTTTGGTAGGGGTCATTCTATCAATCTAGTCTAGTCAACACTTCAGGTTTCTAGTGTTACTACAAGTGGCCATGGTGCTTATGGTCCTCATTTCTAGCAGCGATCATTTAATGTGTCTCCAGATCCCATCAGTGCACCTTTGTTATGGAGTTTCTATAGTGGTGATTTGGGTCATCAGGGACAGTCTTAGACACAACATCTACATCGGGTTAAGGTCTACTTTGAGTTTGGGGATATGGGGCATTACAGGAGGCATTGCCTATGGTTGTGGGTGGAGCACAATAGGGTAGCCATGCTATTATTCTAGTACCAGTTACTACACCACCCCCCAACTAGCTAGAGGTGGGAGTCAGCGAGCCAGAGGTGGAGGCCAGCCATCTAAAGGTAAATGCCAGTTAGTGAGAGGTCGTCCTAGAGAAGGAGCACATGTTGGAGTGGCCAAGCCCCATTGTTATGCATTTTTGGGTAGGCATGAGGCCGATTTGTTTGATGCAGTCATCACATGCATTATCTCAATCTATTATAGAGATGCTTAGGTGTTGTTTGATCCGGATTATACTTATTTCATATGTGTCTTCATACTTTGTATCGCACTTGAGTATGGCTCATGATTCGCTTGATTTCCCTATTTCTGTGTCAATACCGGTTGGGTATTCCATAGTAGTTGCTCGAGTGTATTGGTCTTGTGTTGTTATTTTTAGTTGTTTTGATACCATAGTTCACCTCTCGGTGTTGGATATGGTGGATTTTGAGGTTATTCTTGGTATGGACCGGTTGTCTCCGTATCATATTATCATGGACTGTCACGCTAAGATTGTGACTATAGGTATGTTAGGGTTGCTTAGATTAGAGTGGAGAGGGGCACTTCGCCATTATACGAGTAGGGTGATTTTATTTAGGCTCAATATGTGGTTGAATAGCATATTTTCTTACATTCGAGATTCTAGTACGGAGGTTCCTTTTATGGATTCAGTACCGATTGTGAGAGAGTTTTTGGAGATATTTTTGGTTGATTTACCAAGCATGCCACCTAATAGGGATATTGACTTTTGCATTGACTTGGTTCCGAGTACTCAGCCCATTTCTGTCCCACTATATTGTATGCTCTAGTTGGGTTGAAAGAACTAAAGGAGTAGTTGTAGGATTTTCTTGATAAGGGGTTTATTAGACCAAGTGTCTCTCATTGGAGTGTGCCGTTGTTGTTTACAGAAAAAAAAAATGGTTCTATAAGGATGTGCAATGATTATCGGTAGTTGAACAAGGTTATGAACGTTATTGTGGATCGGGCTGCATGCTACAACTAGGACTTATTTAGTATTGTGGATCAGGTTCCATGCCACATCAAGCCTTATAGGCTTTATATTAGCGCTTGGGCAGGATCCGCCCTTCCGGAGTCTGAGACACCAGCAGTGAGCGCAATCATAGTGATATCTACACGTGCTTTGGTGAGGAGCATTGATGCCAGGCACCCGTATAGTGCTAAGTGATTTTTTGTGTGTATGATGAGTGGGCATTTGAGATAGACATATTGAGTACTCAAAGAGTATGAGTTCCTGGAAATATCACTGTGATACATTACTCTTAACATGCATGTTTGACATGTAGGCATAGAGATGTAACATTTCTCATGCTGGTTGTACTTTATATATTCTTATCAGTGTTGGGATTAATTGTTGAACTTGAAAGTATGTCTAAATTTCTATACCCTGAATGAGCTGATTAGGGAAATTATTCGAGATGTTTATTGTCATTGTCATTATCTTACCTATATTGTCCTTATATTGGTTCTGATTGTATCCTTCTAAGCTCATCACTACTTTCAGCCCAAGGTTAATTTTGTTACCTATTGAGTATATTGGGTTGGCAGTACTCATACTACACTTTACACTTCGTGTGTTGATCTAGGTACATCTAGGCGCATTGATTGCTAGATCGGTGCCAATACTTGCTTGGAGACTTCTAGATAGCTGCTATAACATCCAGAGACCATGACTCTCTTTCCTTTTATTTCTTTTCAGTATTGTTCTATGATTCAGACAGTTGTACTTGAGTTTTAGGTTATGTTGATACTTGTAGGGCTCATGTACTCGTTGACACTAGGTTTTGAAATGGTTATAGTAGATTTTCAGTTACTTCTATCATATATTTATGATATTTTTTGTTGTTGAGTTTATTAAAGCATGTTCCATTTTATTGTTTAAATGTTATGTGATTATCGGCTTACCTAGCGGTTTGTCAGGCGCCATCACAACAGGTAAGATTTTTGGGTCGTGACATACCCTATGCAATCGTGGTTATACCTTCACGATCTCCCTCCATCCCAACTATGAATCGTGAGTGAGACGTCTCCCTCGCAAACATATAGACCCATGCTGATCAAGCCTTTGCGAATGCGGCACTACCCCGCAAATGCGATAAATAAAACCCCGCCTGACCTGCAAAGCTTCATGAATACATTATATTTATTGCAAACGCAATAAACAAACACCAGGGACCCAAAACCTTCTACGCGAATGCGACATACTGATCGCGAATGGAAACAGAACACAAGAATATCAACCATCTCAAAGTTGTTCAAAATTATCTGAAATCACCTCGAAACTCACTTGAGCCCTTTGGGACCCTGTTCGAATGTACCAACAAGTACCAAAACATAACACATACCTACTCTACACCTCAAATATCATACAATAACATTGAAATCACGAATCACACCTCAATTCAAGCTTAATGAACTATTTCAAATTTTCAAATTCCAAACTCACGCCGAACACGTCTAAATAACTCGGAATAAACTCAAATTTTGCACACAAGTTCCAAATGATATAACTAACCTATTCCAACTATTGAAAATACAATCCGAACTCAATTACATCGAAGTCAACTCCTGGTCAAACCCATGAACTTTCCAAACCTTCAAATTGCTAACTTCCGCCAAACAGAGCCAAAATCTTTTAGAAATATCCAAATATGAATCCAAACATATTTTCAAGTCCAAAATCACCATCAAGACCTAACGGAACATCAAAACTCCGATCCAAGGTCAAATGCACAAAAGTCAAATTTGGCTAACTCATCCAACTTAAAGCTTCCAAATTGAGAATTTCTCTTCCAAATCAATTTCAAAACTCTCGGACATCAAAACCAAACATACACGTAAGTCATGATACATCATATGAAGCTACTCAAGACCTTAAACTACTGAACAGAAATGAAAATAATCAAAATAATAACCTATGTCGTTGCATTCTCCCCCACTTAAACATACATTTGTCCTCAAACGTGCCAAGAGTCGTTCCAAAGCCATCAAATCACTGTATAAACTTACCATACACATACCCTTGGGTGATTCCACGTCACCTCAATCCATAAAAACCCATCGACATAACCTCGACTGAAGATTCTTCCTTCAACCTTAACTAATAAGCCTTAGAACCAAATTTTCAACATCCAGGACTCCTTCTAAGATCCGATTCTTGCATATACATAATATATCGATCTCAACCAGTTGTAAAATATCATAAATATATTCACAAGATATAACCACACAATATATCCCACCACTCATCTTCCCATAGAAATATATCTGACCATACTTTTTTTTCCCGAAGCCTTATGGTCCTCTTTAACCTTAGGCGAACAATAAGGTTTTCAAGCGTCATCTCCTTACACTTATGTTTTAAGTAGTTTTTACAGTCCTTCCACATTAGAAGCAACTTTTCAATTAAATTTTATAACTTGAAACTCTTCATTTATGACTATACTTATAATCATAAATTTATAATGAGTAATATAATCAACATCTTTTATAAAAATATTAAATCGATTTATACCTTCAGCGAGGAGGTCATGAAAAATGACTTGCAAATCTTGGACTTGAGTTATGATATATTTGTATTCAACCATTTTAAAATCCAAGAACTTTGTGGCAACAAACCTTTTAAGTCCAACATCTTCCGTCTTGTACTTATTTTCAAGAGATTTCCACAACTTTTTCAATATTTTCATGACACTATAAATGTTGTACAAGTGATATTCTAAACAACTTAAGATATAAGTTTTGCACAAGAAGTCAGAAGGCTTCCATGCATCCGTGACCACAAACTGCTCATTATCCGAAGCTTTTCTGCCAAGACTAGAACGTCCTCGCTAATAAAGAGTTACAAACTGAGCGTGGTTAGGTAGAAGACATTTTCTACTGCTAGCGGTTGAAATCCACGCAGGAAATATTTTTTGGTATTTTCTGTCGATGCCATCGCCGGTGCAGACATTGTACGACTTGAATACGTAGTAGCCATTGTAGCGGTAGTAGTCACAATAGAACCATTTTGTTGTTCCGTATTTGTTGTCATTTTTTTGCAAAAAAAAATTGGCACAACCAGAATTAGTAAGCCAATGAGGTTTTTATATCTTCAAACCGTATACATAAAATCGAGCAGAAAATCATGAGAATTTTAATCTCGAATTGAGTAGAAAGTCACAAAGACTTTAATCTCAAACTAGAGTTGAAAATTCGAATATTTTAATCTCCAAATCACGAGTAAAAAATTACTAGGATTTTAGTCTCCCAAACCAGAAGGTAAGATGAACACAGAAATATAAGTAAATTCCTTTAGTTTGTTAGAATATTGTATTTAAAGAAAATAGGAAAAAACAAAACAGAAAATTCCGGACTCACAAGTTTCTTGTGTATCCTTAAAAAATTTAATTCCCTCACAGTTGCCCAAGGTTTCAGATAATTTTCTCCCAGGATAGAACGAAATAACTATTCTATGATAGTGACACTACAAATCACAGAACTCCGGTGAACTCAAATGCGGAGCAAATCACACTAGATGCTTATGTTTTGCCCTGGGTCAAACGAGATTCCGGTGAAATTTTAGAAGATTGTGCGGAGAGCAGGTTTGCAGTGGTTGACTGGGTTATTTAATGTTATTTTTAAGGCAAAGAGGATGTAAGAGGAGTGGAGGTGGAGTACGGTAGTTCCATTGTATAAGAATAAATATGATATCCAGAGTTGTAATAATTATAGGGGTATCAAATTATTGAGTCATACCATGAAAGTGTGGGAGAGGGTGGTTGAAGCGAGGGTGAGGATGACAGTGTCTATATCCGACAACCAGTTTGGATTCATGTCGGCTCGTTCTACTACATAAGCTATACACCTTGTTCAGAGGTTGGTGGAACTGTATAGAGAGAGGAAGAAGGATATGCATGTGGTGTTTATTGACCTAGAGAAAGTGTATGACAAGGTTCCTAGAGAAGTTCTTTGGAGATGCTTGAAGGCAAAATGTTTGTTGGTCCCGTATATTATGGCGATTAAGGACATGTACGATGGGGATAAGACTCGGTTAAGGATAGTATGAGGCGACTCTAACCATTTTCTAGTTGTAATGGGGTTAAACCAAGGTTATGCACTTAGTCCGTTCTTATTCGCCTTGGTGATGGACACGTTAACGCACCAGATTCAAGGGGCAGTGCCGTGGTGCATGCTATTTGCCGATAACATAGTTATGATTGATGAGTCGTGAGCCGGTCTTAATGAAAAGCTGGAGGTGTGGAGATAGACTCTTTAGTCTAAGGGTTTCAAGATGAGCGAAACAAAGACAGAATACCCGGAGTGTAAGTTCAGTGCTAACCCAGGAAAAGTGGGCGTAGATGTGAGGCTTGAATCACATGTCATCCCAAGTAGAGGCAGCTTCAAGTACCTTGGGTCGGTTATCCAAGGGAGAGGGGAGATCGACGAGGATGTCACACATCGTATTGGGGTAGGATGGATGAAGTGGAAGTTAGCATCTTGAGTCCTGTGTGAGAAGAGAGTGCCACTAATACTCAAAGGTAAGTTCTATAAAGTGGTGGTTAGACCGGCTATGATGAATGGGGCTGAGTGTTGGCATGTTAAGAACTCACATATCTAGAAGATGAAAGTAGTAAAAATGAGGATGTTGAGGTGGATGTGCAGGCACATTAGGATGGATAAGATTAGGAATGATGATATTCGGGAGAAGGTGCATGTGGCTCCCATTGATGACAAGATGTGGGAAGCGAGCTCAGATGGTACAGGAATGTTCAAAGGAGAAGCCTAGATGCTCCAGTAAGGAGGTGTGAGCGGCTAGTTGTGGAGGGAACGAGAAGAGGTAGAGGGGATCAGGCATGATATGGCAAGGCTTCAAATTTTCGAGGACATGACACTTGATAGGAAGTTGTGGAGGTCGAGTATTAAGTTTATAGGTGATGTTCTACACGTCAATACCACACAAGAGGGGGTTGATTTGTGTGGTACCTAATTTTCGCACTAGAAGAACCTGGTTCTTCTAGATGTACTTACTATTACTATTTGCGGAATTAAGAGTGCATAAAATAAAGAACACAGAGATTTTTACGTGGAAAACACCTGGCTCAAAAGGCGAAAAAACCACGACCTACTACTCAGTAGGATTTTCCCAAACTTCCACTAAAATCACTGAGCCAAAACAGCATTTATAAAACTCTTGTAAACCTAAGGATTAAACTCTAATCCCAGTGTGGCACACATCCTCAACTGTTGCGACACCTTCAGGTTAACTCTAACTTGAATACTCAAAGTACCTAATACAATTGCTTCTATGAAAGATGGAAAGGT
Source organism: Nicotiana glauca (assembly GCA_026770625.1). Classification (NCBI taxonomy): domain Eukaryota; kingdom Viridiplantae; phylum Streptophyta; class Magnoliopsida; order Solanales; family Solanaceae; genus Nicotiana; species Nicotiana glauca. The sequence goes on along the minus strand of MU748258.1, from coordinate 9,609 downwards.
ACAATATGAAACACCTACTACAATTGAACTAGAATAAGAATAAACTCAATAGAATTGGTTCTTCAATCTGGTTCATGTAGCTTCAGGAATGCACACATAAATTGCTTGCAAAATTTCCTAGCTCTTTTGCTCTCAGTTTAGTTTAACTTCTATGTATGTGCAATACCTGTAAAAGAAAACAATCATAGTTATTTAAAAAGTTAGTAGTCAGAGTTTGATTGAGACTCAATTCCTGATCCTTCATCGAATTCGAGTCTTAGAACAATACAAACTCCAACCCTTATTCTTGATCCAGATTTAGTTCTCTTCACATAAGGAGACTTCATCTCCTTATCCTTTATGCAACCTTTTCGATCAGTTCAGAAAATATTGTTGTTGATCCTTGAGACCTATCTTCTTCACGTGCATCTCACATGTATAGGTAGATAACCACTGTGTCTCACATGATGGACCTGGTCCATGACTGAGTTCATTTTGTCAATCTTCAAAACTTCATCTGAACTTGGGCCAACAAATTCCCCCTTTTTTGATGATGACAAACTCTATGATGTTACTGATCAGAGAACATGTGAAATTCAGCTTAATTATCAATACTTTAACTTAGACAACCTAACTTATCATTAAGGACCAGGTTTAATCAGGTTATAAATATCACTTTATTTCAGAATACAAAGTAAAACACAATATCTCTTCCCGCTTTTGGCATCCTCGAAAAGTTCCATATAATGTGAATCCTAGATTTTAGTTATTACTCATGGCCACTGGGGCAACTGCAAGTGAAAACATGATTCAGTTAATCAATAATCAACTTCACAAAAATTTTAACTATTAAGATCAGAAGTTTCATAGAACAAGAGAAAATAGAGCAAATTGTCATTGATTAGGAAATGTTTATACAAAACAGACCACAAAAAGAAAAAAAACATCCAACCATGAGCAATAAAAACAAAGAAAAGTCCCTAATCTGGGTCACTGGGGGGGTTAGACTGGTTCCAAGATAGGAGCTCGAAAACCTAAGGCTTGGAGGAACTAGAGGGTTGGGATTGAAGAAGGTTGAGTATGGTTTGAAGCATCCCTTCACTCTTTTCCTTTTCCTTTGCTAGCTCAGCTTTGAGGCCATTTCTCTCATGTTCCAGTTCAGCAATACGAGCCTGGAGCCTAGCAATTTCTGCATCTTTTGTTCCACACTCTTGAACCAATGTCCTAACCTTGCTATTCACAAGAGTCTTCAGAGATGAACCAGGTTCAACTGGGGTAGCATTCACTGGATAGTCACAAGCCATGAGAGTCTTGACACCAAAGTGTTCCTTGCTTGATGCCAATTCCCACTTCTTTAAAGACATATTTAGCCTTTCCATAACAGTCGTCAATAGGAACCCATATGGTGTGGTATGAGCTTTGGAGCCATTGATGACTCTATCCAGTAGTTTGACAATAAAAGCAGGCCAGTTTATCTGTATTCCTCTTACAAGGCACTCTATGAGGACCAAGTCCATGTAATTGGCAGTGTGTCATCTCTCCTGCCTTGGCAGCAAGCATTTGTTCACAAATTCAAATAGCACCTTGTGCTCAGCCTTCATCTCACTCTTCTGAACAAACCTGGCTTCAGGCACATCTTCATCAGTTGCAGAATCACAAAAGTTTTTGGTGATTTGGAGTGTAGTAGGAAGAGAATCCAGACAAGGACACCTTTGCCTAGTATAATCATCATATCCCATACTGGGAATGTCTAGAATCTCACCCGGTTTAGGTGCATCAAACTGCAACTTTACTCCTTTCACTATGCTGGTGACAACCCCATTCTTGACAGTGGCATTGGCCATGAACTCAATCAGCTCCTTCCTGGCCAGTTTCCCATCCAATTGAAGGACCATGTCCTTCCATCCTTATGCAGCTAGAGCATCCACCAATCTTATCATACCTGCCTTCTCCAGGTCTTTCGACAACCTGCCTTTCAAGATCTTTCTCCTTCTAAAAATGGCAAATCTATCCTGCTCTTTCTCAGACTCCTCCTCATCTTCTTCTCCACTCCATTCTTCTTCTTCTTCAATAATTTTCTTTTGTTTTCCCTTCAAAGCAGACCTAGATCTTTTAGCCAACGAGGACTCAGCAGATACAGGTACAGAGGATGACTTCTTGGTCGAAGTCTTGGAACTCTTTGTTTTGGGTGGTGGAACCTTTTCAGTTGTTCCTATTTCTTGATGGACCAGTTCCATCTCTTCTTCTTTTTCTGCTGCAACCTCAACACTCTCCACAACTTTTGCCTTTCCTCTTTCCCTCTTTTTCTTCCTGCTTTCTTCCAGGGTTATCTTGAGGGTTTGTCATGGTGAAGGATTTCTGGAGAATTTTAGGAATTTTGGAAATTTTGGAGAGAAAAAGGATGATCAGAACTTGGGAGAGATTAATGACGGTTATCGACTACAAAGGAGTATGTGGAGTGTATTTAAAGAAGATTATGACTAAATGCAGTAAAGGCAGCCTTTTTGCAGTAGTCAATCAGGAGTCTAATCACTTTAGAACTTTGGTCTCTTAGTGATTAATAGGTGACGCTAGTTTTTAGGCAAGAATCCTGTTTTCCTTAGAATTCTAGGAGAATAAAACTGGTTCAATGCTCAACGGATATAATTTTTGCGAGTTTGGTGCAAATAGGACTTCTGCTCATGATTGGAAAATTAATCTTTCTAATTGTGCAAAGTATAGAAACATACCTGAACTTTCTCATGAGCATATACTGATGAACTAGGTTCTTCAAGTAGAACTTCTCTTGATTATGCCTCAAATATCAGAATAGAAAAAAACTTTGTAAGAGATCAGTGAGTTAATATAAACACATGTCACAAGAGTATACTGATTATAGTACGATACTGAGTAAGAATTAGTCTAGATATTTACATTAAGTCAGAACTTCTAACCAAAAGAAATTTTTTTTTCATTGCATTCTGAACTGGTTCCTTTTAGGTGATCTTAATCATCCCTAATTCCAACTTGTGCCTTTCAAAGCTTTCCCTATTCAGTGCTTTAGTGAAAATGTCAGTTATTTGTTTATCAGTAGCACATAATTCTACTGAGATTAATCCTTTCTCATAATTATCTCTCAAGAAGTGGTGTCTAACATCTATGTGCTTGGTCCTTTTATGATGAACAAGGTTCTTTGTCATACTTATAGCACTAGTGCTATCACAAAATATTGGTATGCATCCCACTTCAATTTCAAAATCTACAATTGTTGTTTAATCCATAGTAATTGAGCACAACAAGAAGCTGCAGCCACATACTCAGCTTTAGCAGTAGATAAGGCTACTGAATTTTGCTTCTTGGTAGCTCATGATACAAGACATGAACCAAGGAAGTGTGTCATACCTGAGGTGCTTTTTCTATCCACTAGGAAACCTGTATAGTCAGCATCAGCATATCCTACTAGATTGAAATTACTACCTTTAGGGTACCAAAGACACAATTCAGTAGTGCCTTTCAGATATCTCAATAGCCTCTTGACATCAGTCAATTGAGACTCTTTTGGATTTGCCTGAAAACGAGCACACAACCCTACACTGGAAACAATGTCAGGTCTACTGGCAGTAAGATACAAGAGTGAACCAATCATACCCCTATACAACTTCTGATCAACTGATGAACCAGGTTCATCAATATCTAATTTAGTGGCAGTTGCAATGGGTGTGTCTATTTCTTTGGAATCTTCCATTTTAAACTTTTTGATTAGTTCTTTTGTATACTTCTGTTGATGAATCATGGTTCCATTTTGACTTTGTTTGATCTGCAACCCTAAGAATAAGTTAAGCTCACCCATCATGCTCATTTCAAACTCACTTCCCATTAGTTTTGCAAAGTCTTTGCTTAGCTTGTCAGTGGTGGTCCCAAAGATTTTGTCATCAACATAGATTTGCACAACAAGAAGGTCTTTACCTTTTTCCCTTAAGAATAAGGTACTATGTATTTTATATCTCTTATAACCATGCTCTAATTGGAATTTTGACAATCTTTCATACCATGCTCTTGGTGCTTGTTTGAGTCCATAGAGAGCCTTGTCCAGCTTGCACACATGCTCAAGACATTCTTTACTTTCAAACCCTGGGGGTTGTCTCACAAACACTTCTTCTTTTAAGTAGCCATTCAGGAAGACACTTTTGACATCCATATGATGAAGAGTGAATTCCATATGTGCTGCAAAGGCTATGAGAAGTCTGATTGCCTCTAGTCTTGCAACTGGGACAAAAGTCTCATCATAGTCCATTCCTTCCTCTTGGCTATAAAGTTGGACCACCAACCTTGCCTTGTTCCTTGTAACAGTTCCATCTTCATCAAGTTTGTTCCTAAAGACCCATTTAGTACCAATGACTGATCTACCCTTGGGTCTTGGAACTAGGTGCCAAACTTGATTTCTTTCAAACTGGTTTAGCTCATCCTGCATTGCATTCACCCAATATGCATCCTGCAAAGGCTCAATAATATTTTTAGGTACAATGATAGATAAAAAAGCATCAAAACCACACAGATTCTTTAATTTTGATCTGGTTTTGACTCCAGATGTTGGATCAGTGAGAATGTTCTCAATGGGATGAGAACTTTGATACTTGTAAGGTTTCACAACCAACTGGCTTCTGCTAGATGTTTCAGCCCTTTGCTGAGAAACAGGTTCCTTCAAGAGTTTATTTTAATTCCTCTTTGATTTCTTCCCCCTGTCAGGTTGCCCTGTATGGAAGAACATGTTCCATCACTTGTTCCTTCTGTTAGTGTCACTTTGACTTGAGTTGATACTTCAGCCAAGTCTTTGACCAGTCCAATGGTTTCATCTTCATGTTCCTGTCTCTCAGAAAGAATATTAGTTTTATCAAATATATACTACATGCACACTTTCTTCTACACATAGAGTTCTTTTATTAAACACCTTATAAGCTTTTCTATGTGAAGAATACTCCCTCATCACTTCTGGGATCAAACTTTCCTAGAGAGTCTTTTCCATTATTGTTCACATAGCACTTGCAACCAAATGCCCTAAGATGGGATATGTTTGGTTTTCTCCCTTTAAGTAACTCACAGGGAGTTTTCTCAACAAGAGGTCTAGTCATGTATCTATTGATTATGTAGCATGCAGTGTTTACAGCCTTTTCCCAGAAACTATAAGGTAATTTACTAGAAAGTAGCATGGTTCTGGCCATATCCTCCAGGGTTCTATTCTTTCTTTCAACTATTTTGCTGATGGGTCCTAGCGGCAGAGAAATTATGATCTATACCATTTTCATCATAGAATTCAGCAAACTTTGCATTTTCAAATTCAGTTCCATGATCAGACCTAATGGATGCAAGTTGATTTCTTAATTGTTTCTGAGTTTTTCTAACAAAAGCAGTAAACATTTCAAATTCTTCATCTTTAGATGTTAGAAATAGTACCCAGGTAAATCTAGAATAATCATCGACAAGTACTACTGTATATTTCTTTCCACCTCTGCTCATGGTTCTCATTGGACTACAAAGATCCATACGAACCAGTTCCAACGTCTTGGATGTACTTACCATTTTCTTGGATTTGAAGGATAACCTTACTAGCTTCCCTCTTGCACATGCCTCACACACTTTGTCTTCCTTGAACTTGATATTAGGTAACCCTATCACCAAGTCCTTGGAGACTAATTTGTTTAGCTGATTTAGACTGGTATGACCAAGTCTTTTGTGCCACGGGAGGGGATCATTAACTAACACACTTAAGCAAGTAAGTTCATTTTCTAAAAGAGTTGACAAATCTACAATGTAAATATTGTTAACTCTTTTTCCCGGCAAAACAATCTTTTCAGTTGTAAGGTTAATCACAAAGCATTTGGTAGAGGTGAAAGCCACAAGGTTACCTCTGTCACACAATTGTGACACACTTATTAAGCTACATTTCAAGTCATCTATCAGGTAGACATTCTCTATG
>MU748256.1:66553-78148 GCA_026770625.1 Nicotiana glauca | reverse complement strand
CCCTATACAACTTCTGATCAATTGATGAACCAGGTTCATCAATATCTAATTTAGTGGCAGTTGCAATAGGTGTATATATTTCTTTAGAATCCTCCATTTTAAACTTCCTGATTAGTTATTTTGTATACTTCTGCTGATGAATCATGGTTCCATTTTGACGTTGTATGATCTGCAATCCTAAGAAGAAGTTAAGCTTACCCATCATGCTCATTTCAAATTCACTTCCCATTAGTTTTGCAAACTCTTTCATTAGCTTGTCAGTGGTGGCCCCAAAGATTATGTCATCAACATAAATTTGTACAACAAGAAGGTCCTTACCTTTTTCCCTTAAGAATAAGGTATTATCTATTTTACCTCTCTTGTACCCATGCTCCAATAGGAATTTTGACAATCTTTCATACCATGCTCTTGGTGCTTGTTTGAGTCCATAGAGAGCCTTGTCTATCTTGTACATATGTCTAGGACATTCTTTGCTTTCAAACCCTAGAGGTTGTTTCACAAACACTTCTTCCTTCAAGTAGTCATTCAGGAAGGCACTTTTGACATCCATTTGATGGAGTGTGAATTCCATATGTGCTGCAAAAGCTATGAGAAGCCTAATTGCCTCTAGTCTTACAAACTGGAGCAAATGTCTCATCATAGTCTATTCCTTCCTCTTGGCTGTAACCTTGTACTACCAACCTTGCCTTGTTCCTTGTGACAATTCCATCTTCATCAAGTTTTTTCCTAAAGACCCATTTGGTGCCAATGACTGATCTATCCTTGGGTCTTAGAACTAGGTGCCAAACTTGACTTCTTTCAAACTGGTTTAGCTCATCCTGCATTGCATTCACCCAATCTGCATCCTGCAAAGCCTCAATAATATTTTTAGGTTCAATGATAGATAGGAAAGCATCAAAAGCACACAGATTCTTTAATTGTGATCTGGTTTTGACTCCAGATGTTGGATCAGTGATAATGTTCTCAATGGGATGAGAACTTTGATACTTGTGAGGTTTTACAACCAACTTGCTTCTGCTGGATGTTTCAGCAATTTGATGAGGAACAGGTTCATGGACAGGTTCCTTTAAGGAGTTTATTTCAATTCCTCTTTGATTTCTTCCCCCTGTCAGGTTGCCCTCTAAGGAAGAACCTGTTCCATTACCTGTTCCTTCTGTAGGTGTCACTTTGACTTGAGCTGATGCTTCAGCCGAGTCTTTGACCAGTCCAATGGCTTCATCTTCATGTTCCTGCCTCTCAGAAAGAATGTTAGTTTCATCAAATACTACATGTACACTTTCTTCTACACACAGAGTTCTTTTATTAAAAAACTTTATAAGCTTTGCTATGTGAAAAATATCCCTAGAATACTCCCTCATCACTTTTGGGATCAAACTTTCCTAGGAGTCTTTTCCATTATTGTGCACATAGCACTTGCAACCAAAAGCCCTAAGATTGGATATGTTTGGTTTTCTCCCTTTAAGTAACTCATAGGGAGTCTTCTCTACTAGAGGTCTGGTCATGCATCTATTTATGATGTAACATGTAGTGTTTACAGCCTCTGCCCAGAAGCTGTGAGGCAATTTGCTAGATAGTAACATTGTTCTAGCCATATCCTCAAGAGTTCTATTTTTCCTTTCAACTACTCCATTTTGTTGTGGAGTCCTGGGGGCAGAGAAATTGTGATCTATGCCATTTTCATCACAAAATTCAGCAAACTTAGAGTTTTCAAACTCAGTTCCATGATCAGACCTAATGGATGCAAGATGATTTCCTAATTGTTTCTGAGTCTTCCTAACAAATGCAGAAAACATGTCAAATGCTTCATCTTTGGAAGTTAGAAATAAAACCCAGGTGAATCTAGAATAGTCATCAACTAGCACCATTACATACTTCTTTCCACCTCTGCTCATGGTTCTCATTGGACCACATAGATCCATATGAACCAGTTCCAACGTCTTAGACGTACTTACCATTTTCTTGGATTTGAAGGATGACCTTACCTGCTTCCCCCTTGCACATGCCTCACAAACTTTGTCTTCCTTGAACTTGATATTAGGTAAACCTACAACCAAGTCCTTGGAGACTAATTTGTTTAGCTGATTTAGACTGGCATGACCAAGTCTTTTGTGCCATAGGAGGGGATCATTAACTAACACACTTAAGCAAGTGAGTTCATTTTCTGAAAGAGTTGACAAATCTACAATGTAAATATTGTTAACTCTTTTTCCCTGCAAAATAATCTTGTCAGTGGTAAGGTTAATCACAAAGCATTTGGTGGAGGTAAAAGTCACAAGGTTACCTCTTTCACATAATTGTGACACACTTATTAAACTGTATTTCAAGTCATCTATCAGGTAGACATTCTCTATGGAATGAGAATCAGTCTTGCCTACCTTTCCAACCCCAATGATCTCACCTTTCTTCCCATTACCAAAGGAGAAATTACCTCCTTTTAAGTCCTCAAGTGAAAGGAACTGGTCCTTGTCCCCAGTCATATGTTTTGAGCAGCCACTATCCATACGCCATATTTGGCTCCTCCCTTTCACTTGGACCTGCTAAAGGAAATCAGGGGTTAGTCTTAGGAACCCAAACTAGTTTGGGTCCCTTTCTATAAGCAAAAGGATGAATTAAATTCCTTCTTGCCCATCCTGGCAACTTATTCTTTTCTTTAACAAACACTTTGTTCTTTTGACTGGCCATTTCTTTTGCATTACATTCATATTTGTAATGGCCAGTCTTACCACGGTGTGTGCAGATTTTATTTTTAGGAGAGTGAGGTACTTGCTTTTTGGATCCCATTTAGGAGCTTGAGTCCCATAGCCAAGTCCTCTTTTGTTACTGCTGTGATGCTTTTGCAACCAGGAGAGAGCATCAAAGGCTTTGTTCCACTTGCAAGTTCTGTCTAGTTCATGTTTTACCTTTCCTAGATCTTCTTTTAAGACTTTGATGAATTTATCTTTCCTGTATAATTCATCTTTCATATTTCCAAATTTTCTTCTAGAGTGAGACATGTGTGATCAGCTAACTTCTTTCCTGTTCCTAATTTTAGTTTCAAAATTTTAGACTTAAGTTCTAGGACACTGTTGTCAAGTTCGAGAACTTGGTTCTTCAACTCAGCATTTTTGTTATCACTCTCATTTGCCCTAGACTCTAGACTTTTACATTTTGCTTTTGGAATCACAAATTCCCTAGACAGAACTTCCTTCTCATTATTAATTATCTCAAACTTATCAATGAAGTCTGTTAATAGCTCAGCCAGCCTTTCTTTAGACAAGATTTGAGATGAAGAATACTTACCTCTTGTTCATCCTCTGATTCTCCAATGGCTATAAATGCTTGCTCCTCCTCAGCTTCATCTTCTGAGTCTTCATCTGAAGTTTCTCCCCAAGCAGAAATCATAGCCTTGGTTGAACCTTTGTTTCTCTTTGGTTGAACCTGTTCCTTCTTCCTGTTCCTTCGTTTAGCTCTTTCTTTCTTCCACTTAATTTCCTATTGAGGGCAGTATTTGAACATGTGGTCTGTCTTACCACACTTGTAGCATCCCTCATTGGTTTGTTTCTCTAGAGCTCTTGATTTGTTGAAGTTTGTACCTCTTGAAAAACTCTTTTCTCTCATCAGGTACTTCTTGAAATCCCTAGTGATCATAGCCATTTCATCATCTTCCAAATCTATACCTTCGGCAATTCTGAGAGCTAAGATTCTCTCCTTTTTGGGGGTGTCCATCTTCATGGTTTGTCTCCTCATTTCATAGGAAGTTAAATTTCCAATTAGTTCATCCAGTCTGAGGGTAGCAATGTTCTTGGATTCCTGAATGGCAGTGATCTTGCTTTCCCATGTGACTGGCAGAACTCTTGTCAGAATCTTCTCAACCTTGTCTTCTTCAAGGATAGTCCTTCCAAGAGATTCAATTTCATTTGTCAAAGTGGTGAATCTAGTATACATCTCCTGGATAGTTTCTCCTTCCTTCATAGTGAAATTCTCATATTGAGAATATAGAAGTGTTTCTCTTGATGTTTTAACTTGAGGTGTTCCTTTATGAGCCATTTGTAGAGTGTCCCATATTTCCTTAGCAGTTGTACAGCTTTGGATCCTGCTGTACTCGTCTGGTCCTAGTCCACATACAAGCCACTTCTTGGCCTTAGAATTTTTCTCCCATTTCCTCAGGTCCTCAACAGTACAATCAGCCCTTGTTTTTGGCACATTAATTCCTTCAGCATTCTTCTTAGTGGTTGCTAGGGGACCATCAGTGACTATGTCCCAAAGTTTATAATCTTCCCCTATAATGTGATCTCTCATTCTGTTCTTCCACCAAGAATAGTACAGACCATTGAAAAGTAGAGGCCTGGTGATAATAGGTGAATTAGACTATAATTAGACCCTAAAGAACCACATTTTTGTATAGCTTTGTGGTAAAAAGTGATAACCAATTGCTCTGATTAGTGCTTTTCATGCTTTGCAGGCTATATCCAACGAAAGAAGTCGATGGAGCAAGTTTGGGATTAATTACGGAGAAAAGAAGGCCAATCAAACAATGCCCAAGAAATGCACCAAGTGAAAAGTCAAAAGCAGTGCTGAACTTGGCCTGCCGCGGTCAGACTGTAACCGCGGTAGGACCGCGGCAAAGTAGAGATGCAAATTTAGAGGATCTATTTGGCCGCGTTCCTGGCGTAACTGCGGTATAACGCTAAAAAGCCAGGTACGAAAATGTCAAGTCGGGAAAACTTGGTGTAAAACCCTTATAAAAAGTAGGAATTCGGCCACATTAGGTCAGATTTGTTTTGGAGAGTACTTGGGCAAGAAACACAAGTGTGAGAGATCACCCAAAAACATCAGAGTTCTTTATTTCTTCATTTTCTTGCAATTCTCCATGATGAATATTTTCATAGATTATCTTTACGTTGTTATGAGTAGCTAAAACCCATTATTCTGGGGTCATGGGTAAAATATGAAAGTTGTTGTTTGACGTTTAATTCGACGAAATTGGTTTGTCAAATTGGATTGTTTATTTAATTCTGCTGTTAATTATTTTGTTGAGTAGCTAACAGTGAAATACTATCTACGAATCTAGAGTTGAACTCGAAAGTGGAAATTCTTGATTGCATATAGAATTAAATAGAGAAGGTTCTTGAACCCGGGCCTCGGGGAACGTATTCGCAATTGGGATAGACATATACCCAATTGCCCTGTTTGGTTGGAATACAGGAATTGTAAAGGCGTTCTTGTTAATCTTAATTCCATAGACATATAGGCATTGAGTTAGCTTGAATAGGCGAGTAAGAACTGGACAGATTCTTATGAGTAATATAAACCCTGTCAATCAACAATCTAGATAAATCAATTAGTCGTTTTAAGCCAAGAACACAACACGATTGTTAGCTAGCCCGTGACCCTGGAATATCTTCTCCTATTGTTTGTTAATTGAACTTGCTATAGATAGACTATTTCTTGAGAGTTAGGTAGTACAACAATTACATCTCGATTTTGTGAAAAACATATTGGATAGATAAAGTAATTGGGTTTGAATAGTCAACAGTTAATCATAAGTCTTCGTGGGAATGATACTCTACTCACTACTCTATTACTTGACGATCACATGCAATTGCGTGGGTGTTTTGGTTGCAACAAGTTTTTGGTGCCATTACCGGGGACTTAGAAATTAGCTACTTGACTGAATTGAGCATTTATTATTTATTTATTCGAGTTTTAACCTTTAGTTCACTTTGATTTTGTTAATACAAGATTTTCTATTGAATGCGAAGAAGTAGAAGCGCAAACAATCTCCTTCCTCTCGATCCCGAAATTGAACGAACACTTCACAGATTGAGGAGGGAGGTGGATGCCAGAACCAGAATTGAAAGAGAGTTGGACATCGTAGTTCAACAACAGCCAATTGAGATGGCAGGTAATGAGGAATGCGTGGTGATTGAAGCCGCAAAGCCCGGTCTGGCTAATATGACTCAGGCTATCGTGAAGCCTGATATCACTAGGCACTTTGAGCTGAAACAATACATGGTGCAGCTGATCCAATCCACAAAGCAATTTGTGGGTCTACCTCATAAAGACCCGCAGAGGCATATTCATAATTTTTTGGAAATTACGGATACTTACAACTATCCGAACATTTCCAAGGACTATGTCAGGCTGACACTTTTCCCCTTTTCTCTGCTCGGGGAAGCTAAGGAGTGGTTGAATAAGGAGCCAGCTAATTCAATCCGCACTTGGGATGATCTAGCAAGGAAATTCTTAATCATGTTTTCCCTACCAAGAAAACAAAGATGTTGAGGAGTCAAATTCTTGGGTTCGAACAATGAGCTGGCGAGACACTTCATCAAGCATAGGAAAGGTACAAGAAGTTGCTTAGAGACTGTCCTCACCATTTCCATACGGACGAGGTATTGTGTCACACTTTTGTAGATGGGCTAGATGATGCTTCAAAGATGAATCTAGATTCAGCTTGTGGGGGTAGCTGCATGGACAAACCGTACAGTGAAATCCAACTCTTGATGAATACTTTCACTGCTAATGATAATAACTGGCAAGGTAATGGTGACTCATGAAAGGCAGTTAAGCAAAAATCAGCTAAGTTACTTGAGTTTGACGAGGTGTCAACAATGAGAGCCGAAGTTGCAAAGCTGGCCAGTCAGATGACTAGGATAACAATGCAGTAGCCACAACCAATGCAATAGGTACAATAGATGACTATTTGTTGCGAACTGTGTGGCGACAGTTATATGAGTGATATGCGCCCCACGAATCCAGAATCTATCTATTATGTGGGGCAACAAAATAGGGGTCCACCAAACTAGCATGCACAATACGAGAATACTTACAATCCAAATTGGAGGAATCATTCCAACTTCTCATGGGTCAGAAATCAGCAGAATCATAATCAGTATAGACCCCAAGGGGGTTTCAATCAGCCTCAGAGACCACCCCAACAAGTGGAAGAGAGCACCAATGAATTACTAAAGAAGTTGTTGATTGACAATCAACAGCTCAGGACCGACTTCAAAAATCTTGAGAGGCGGATGGGGCAGTTAGCAACAAATCAAAAAACTAGACCTGCAGGCGCTCTCCCCAGTGACACAGAAAAGAATCTGCAAGTGAATGCAGTTACACTTAGAAATGGGAGGGAGCTTGAGAAAGTGCCAAAGAAAAAGAAAGATAAGCCCGTACCTGAGGGGCAGTTGATCCCTAAAGTGACAAACGAGTCAGAGAAGACTGCTGAAATTCCAGAGCCAGTGGAAGCCCCAAGGCCACCACCACCTTTTCCCCAGAGATTGTAGAAAAAGAATGATGATCGCATGTTCAGCAAATTTCTCTCCATGTTGAGCCAGGTGCAATTGAATATTCCACTTATTGATGTGCTTCGTGAAATTCCAAAGTATCCTAAGTACATAAAAGATATTGTGTCTCACAAGAGAAGATTAACTGAATTTAAGACAGTTGCACTTACTGAGGAGTGCACTTCTAGGGTCCAAAATAAGCTCCCTCAAAAGCTTAAGGATCCTGGCAGCTTTACGATTCCTATGCGCATTGGTAATATTGATGTGGGTCATGCTCTTTGTGATTTGGGGGCAAGTATAAATTTGATGCCCCTATCGTTGTTCAGGCAATTGGATCTGGGAGCTCCAAGGCCAACTACCGTGATGTTGCAGCTAGCTGACAGATCGATAGCACACCCTGAAGGGGTGATTGAAGATGTGTTGCTACAAATTGGAAAATTTATCTTCCCTGCTGATTTCATTATCCTCAATTATGGGGCTGATGAACTGGTCCCAATCATATTGGGGAGACCTCTCTTGGCTACTGGTGACGCAATTATCAAAGTAAGAGAGGGAAAAATGATCTTGAGGGTAGATGACGAGGAAGCAGTTTTCAATGTCTACAAAGCAATCCAACTTCCCCGTTACTACGAGGAGCTTTCCATGATATCTGTTGTTGAGGCTAATGAGCAAATTCATGATCCAAGTGTATATCTAGACTATTCTCTAGAGAAAGCACTTATGTTGTTTGATAGCTTGGGGAATGATGAAGAGGTCGAGGAGATAAAGCACATCCTTGATACATGTTGTGCATACATGCAGGGGATACACCCCTTTGAACCTTTGAATAGGCCAGAGGGACCTCCTCCAAAGCCGTCAATTGAGGAAGCCCCGAAATTGGAGCTTAAACCTCTCCCATCTCACATGTAATATGCTTATTTGGGAAACTCTGACACTTTACCTGTTATTGTTTCCTCTGACTTGTCTAAATTGCAGGAAGAAAAGTTGTTGAGAGTACTACGTGAGCACAAGCGAGCAATTGGGTGGACGATGTCTGACATAAAAGGCATTAGTCCGGCCATTTGCATGCGCAAAATCCTCATGGAGGACGGACACAAGCCCAGTGTAGAACAACAACGACGACTCAATCCAATCATGAAAGAAGTGGTAAGAAAAGAAGTGATTAAGTGGCTTGATGCAGGTATTGTATTTCCTATCTCAGACAGTAAATGGGTAAGTCCCGTCCAATGTGTACCCAAGAAAGGGGGATGACTGTAGTAGTTAATGAGAATAATGATTTAATCCCTACAAGAACTGTCACCGGGTGGAGAATTTGTATTGACTATAGAAAATTGAACAATGCCACCCGGAAGGACCACTTCCCCCTCCCATTTATTAAGCAAATGCTTGATAGATTAGCTAGCCAGGAGTACTACTGCTTTTTGAATGGTTATTCTGGGTATAATCAGATTTCTATAGCCCAGAGGACCAAGAGAAGACCACTTTTATGTGTCCTTATGGCATGTATGCGTTCAAGAGAATGCCCTTGGTCTTTGTAATGCACCTGCAACTTTTCAAAGGTATATGATGGCCATCTTTACTGACATGGTCGAGAGGTTTGTGGAAGTATTCATGGATGATTTTTTTATGTTTGGATGTTCTTTTGATAAGTGCTTGATGAATCTTGATAAAGTGATTTCTAGGTGTGAAGAGACTAACTTGGTGCTAAACTGGGAAAAGTGACATTTCATGGTACGCGAAGGTATATTTTTGAGGAACAAGGTGTCCAAAGATGGTTTGCAAGTGGACAAGGCAAAGGTGGAAGCGATTGAAAAATTGCCTCCACCGATATCTATCAAAGGCATTTGCAGTTTCTTGGGCCATGCAGGTTTTTATCGTCATTTCATTAAAGATTTCTCAAAAATTTCCTCTCCCTTGTGTAGGTTACTTGAGAAGGATGTCGCCTTTAAATTTGATGATGCTTGTCTGAAGGCATTCAAGGAGCTGAAGGGAAGGTTGGTGACTGCACCAATCATCATTGCTCCTGATTGGGAGCAGCCATTTGAGTTGATGTGCGACGCAAGTGACTTGGCTATTGGAGCTGTTTTGGGGCAAAGGCGAAACAAAGTCTTCCACTCCATCTACTATGCAAGCAAGACTCTGAATCCAGCTTAGATGAATTACACAGTCACTGAAAAAGAGAGGCTTGTAGTGGTATGGGCGTTTGACAAGTTCAGGGCATATCTTGTGAGGACCAAAGTCATCGTCTACACAGATCATTCAGCCATCAGATACCTGTTTGAAAAGAAGGACGCCAAGCCGAGACTGATTCGGTGGGTCTTACTCTTGCAAAAGTTTGATCTAGAGATCCGAGATCATAAAGGAACAGAGAATCAAATGGCTGATCACTTGTCCAGATTAGAAAATCGGAATCATGTAGCTGAAGGGGGTGTAATCAAAGAAACATTCTCTGATGAGCAGTTATTGGTGATTGCCTCAAGCAAAGCCCCATGGTATGCAAATTATGTGAATTTCATTGCAAGTGGGGTGACACCACCAGAGTTGACACCAGATAATAGACAAAGGTTCCTGCATGATGTGAGACTTTACATGTGGGATGAGCCATTCTTATACAGGCTCTGTGCAGATCAGTTGGTACGGAGATGTGTTCCTGAGGAGGAAATGAGTGCCATACTTCATAACTGTCACGCATCATCATACGGAGGTCATCATGGGGGAGACCGGACAGCCTAGAAAGTGTTAAAATCAGGTTTCTATTGGCCAAAATTGTTTAGGGATTCACACGCCTTTGTTAAAATGTGTGACAGGTGCTAAAGAACCGGAACGATCACAAAGAGGCACGAGATGCCGCTGCAAAACATTCTGGTAGTGGAGCTCTTTGATGTGTGGGGAATAGATTTCATGGGACTGTTTCCATAATCTAACGGTCATAGGTACATCTTAGTGGCAGTCGACTATGTTTCCAAGTGGGTGGAGGCCATTGCTCTTCCCACTAATGATGCAAAGGTGTGGTGAGCTTTGTCAAGAAGCATATCTTTACACGCTTTGGAACTCCAAGAGTATTGATCAGCGATGGAGGAACACATTTTTGCAACAAATTGCTGAATAATGTCCTTGCAAAGTACAGAGTCAAGCACAAGGTGCCCACTGCCTATCATCCTCAGACGAGTGGTCAAGTGGAGGTGTCAAACAGAGAGGTAAAGTAGATTCTTGAGAAAATAGTGAGTGCAAATAAAAAAGATTGGGCCGGGAAACTACACGATGCATTGTGGGCATATCAAACTGCATACAAAACTCCCATAGGTGCTTCTTCGTATAAACTGGTTTGTGGGAAGGCATGTCACTTGCCCGTAGAACTTGATCACAAGGCCTATTGAGCGATTAAAAAGCTAAATATGGATGGGGACCTAGCTGGAGAGAAGAGGTTGATGCAACTCGATGAGCTTTATGAGTTTCGATTGCACTCGTATGAGAATGCCAAATTGTATAAAGATAAGACTAAGAGGTGGCATGACAAGAACATTCAACATCGAGAGTTCGAGCCAGGGCAAGAAGTTCTTTTGTTCAATTCGAGGTTGAAGCTTTTCCCCGAAAAGCTAAAATCTCGTTGGTCAGGACCTTTTGTTGTAGTAAGTGTGAAACCTCATGGAGCTGTGGAATTGAGAGATATAAGTTCAACTGGTACTTTTTTGGTGAATGGTCAAAGGATAAAACATTACTGGGGTGGTGACTTTGCACGTCACAAGACCTCGGTGGACTTGACGGATGCTTGAGAACGTGTTGAGTCATGCCGTGATGTTAAATCAGGCGCTGGATGGGAGGCAACCCATTGCATTGTTGTAACCGTCGTGCCACGACGTTAAATCAGGCGCTTCATGGGAGGCAACCCACGATAGTAGAATTTCTAACATGTTGTATATATGCAGGTTAGTATGGAGGATGTTGCATCACGAGCCTGGACATATCATGGGTAAGGTAGGCATTAAAAGAGGTAAAAATAGTGCCTAAGGGGAAAAACAATGAACAGAACCCCAACAATAAACCGCCAGTAACGGGTCCACCGTGGTCGCGGCGTAACCGCGGCAGGACCGCAGTCGTGACCCCTCTCTGAAGTTATCCAGCCGCTGTCACAGCGTAATCGCGGCAGGACCGCGGTGGACCAGAACGGGCCCAGGTAGGAAAACGCAGATTTTTTTTTATTTTTTCTTTTCTTTTTCTCCCTTTCATTAATCTAACCTAAACTAACCCTCCCCAACCAAAACATCCGCCCCTTTTCCCCATTCTCTTTATTCTCTCTATCTTCTTTCATCCTCCCCCCCCCCCCCCC